>VMDO01022408.1:0-33498 GCA_007922755.1 Pedetes capensis | reverse complement strand
TATAACACTATTGGGAATTTACCCAAAGGGAGATGAGTCATCATACCACAGAGACACCTGCATCTCCATGTTCAATGCAGCGCTTTTCACAATAGCAAAGATATGGAATCAACCAAAGTGCCCTTCAACAGAAGAATGGATTAAAAAAACTATGGTATATATACACAATGGAATACTATTCAGCAATCAAGAAAAATGAAATAGGGTCATTCTCAGCAAAATGGATGGAACTAGAGAAAATTATTTTAAGTGAACGAACACAAGCTCAGAAAGAGAAACAACACATGTTCTCACTCATATGAGAGAGCTGACTCAAAATTACAAGAAGGAAAAATCCTACTCAAAGGTCAGATCACATTAAAAGGGGGGGAAGGAAGATAAGAATGAGGTCAATATAAATGGACTAGAAATCGCATGTAATTGTTCTAACAAGATAAAAACAAAGACCACTACAGGAAAAGTTTCTATCTTAAACAGAAATGGAACCCAAGGACATATAGAAAAATACTATATAGTAAAAGATAGAGAAGACTTGGATGGGAAACTTAGGAAGGGGGAGAGGGGGGAAACATAGAGGAGGGTAAGGGGTAACCTATATGAATAATGCTTATCAAATTGCATATATGAAAATTGTCACAATGAAAAGCATGTCAAAATGAATCACATTATGATGTACATTAAAAATTTCTAATAAAAAAAAAATAGAGGACAGACCTGCAGGTAACCACAAGAGGGCGCGCTGAGTCCTGGTGTACCTCTTACCCTGGGAATAATTTCGCCGGCCACACCCTAAGACTCTGGCCCCAACGGAAAGACCCGGGTTAGACGCGCAGACTTTACACCCTAACGCTTTGGTTACCCAAAATCAGTGTGTGAAGCAACAAACTCCCCCCGCAGCTCCCCAGCCTCTGATCACAGATGCATGCAAAATTGTTGTTGTTGTTGTTAGGTGCCGTCGAGTCGGTATCCGACTCATAGCGACCCTTTGTACAACAGGGGAAACACTACTGTCAGTGCTTCTCTGCTGTTCATAGGGTTTTCAATGGCAGATTGATTTTTGGGAGGGGGTTGCCAGGTCCTTCTCCCAAGCCTACAGCTTCTGGTGTTCCCAGGCGGTCTCCCATCCAGGTACTAACCAGGCCCGACCCTGCTTAGCTTCCGAGACCTGATGGGATTGGATGCCACAGGGCTATGGCTGCAGGCATGCAAAATTAGAAACTCCTATAAACACGCAACCTCAAAATCTCTAGACTTTATACACAGCACCACATAAAACAACTTTCCCAAACTCCTAGACCTTTAAACCATGCCTTTTTTTTTTTTTTTTTTTTTGCCTCTGGGATTTGGGGGTTGAACCCAGGGCTTCTCACATAATTTACAAGCGCTCTACTACTGGGCTGCACCCCCAGCTAGTATTTTATTGCGAGACAGGGTCTCGCTAGGTTACGCAAGCTGCCTCTGGCCTTTAACTTGCGACCCTTCTCCCTCAGCTTCCTGAGTTGTTGGGATTACAGGTGTGCGTCACCAGGCCCGGCTTCAGCCATGACTTTTCACGTGAAATCCTTTTTTTGGGAAACACTTTTAAGCTTGCAAGATGGGGATAACGTCATCTTTCATATCCTTCACTCAGAGTTCCAATCGTAAACCGTTTACCAATTTGCTTTGGGTTGGGAGTTAGCTCAGTTGGTAGAGCGCTGCTCTGTGTTCTCTCTGAGGCCCGGGGTTCAATCTCCAGCGCTGCAAAAATAGAAGGACATGGCAGTCCACTCCTGAAACAATCAGCCACTGAAAACCTATGAAAGTCACCATGAGTGGGACTTGACTCAAAGGCACCTAACAACTCTTTGCTTTATTGTTTATTGACATCCTCCCTACCATTTGGGTGCTGTTCCTGCTCCACACCCCCGGTATAAGGGATTGAACCCAGGGTCTTGAACTTGCTAGGCAAGTGCTCTACTGCTAAACTAACATCCCCAGCCCTTTTTTATTTTGTGACAGAGTCTCACTAAGTTGCTCAGGTTGACCCAGGCTGGTACAGCTTCTCAGGCTTTCTTTGTGTTTCATGAAATTAACTTGCTTTGTCTTTTGAGTCAGGGTCCTGATATGTAGCCAGGCTGGCCTCAAAGTCATGATCCTCCTGCCTGTGCCTCCTAAATGCTGGGATTACAGGCATGCGCTGCCACACCCAGTGTTGAAGTAGACATTTTTGAAGATTACAAGCCATCTCTTTTTAAAAGATGGCTCCCTTGACTCGGGGCTGAGGTTTAGCTTGGTTGGTAGAGTGCTTGCTCTGTGCACTCGGAGGCCCTGGATTTGACCCCCAGCACCACAAAAATGGGAGCTCACTCCCCAACAATCCTTAAACAACCAGCCATCCCTATGAGTAGCAGGAAAGCACTGACATAGTGCCAGGCTTGGCACAGTGTCGGGGAGTGTTTCATTCTCTTGTACATCGGGTCTCTATGAGTTGGACCCAACTGGGTGGCACCTAACACAAACAACCCTTGACCTGAGTTTGTCCGGTGTTTCCTTGTGATTGGATTCGGGAGGAAGGAATAGTCTACAAGCGATGCTGTGTCCTCACTGCATCATCTCAGGAGGCACAGTGTGGGTTGTCGCATTTTTGGTGATGAGTTTAATCGGCTGGTTATGGGGAATAATGGAATGCTGGACCTACCAAACTCACCACTCAGTTGCTTCTCTCTGTGGGCCTCAGTTTCCCTTTCTGTAAAACAGAGCTTGGGCTTCCACGAAGACCTGGAAACACCCCAAAAGAGCAGGTGTATTCTCTTTAGTTCTCATGCCCTTAAAATTGGTTTTTGGAATGTCTCCAACATTGAGGGCCTGGCAGATTTCATGGGTGCCTCTGGAGGCGATGTCCCCTGGCTGTCTGGGTTTCCTCCGGGAGCTGGGAACAAGTGATGTTGTGCAACAGGGGCCAGGACCCCTGAGAAGTGCCTTGAGGGTAGGACAGCTAGCTTTTAGAGGTGACCCAGGAGGCTGGCACTGTCACCAATGAGTCTCAGTGCCTGGGTTGAGTGCTTAGTTCTGCGGAGTCTGGGGGCTGGAGACACCCCCAGAGGCCCTCTTTCTCTCTGGTTTGCCCGTCTCCCAGGGAAGAGGAAGGGGTGTGGAGGGCCACGTGCCGGGTCCCATGCTCTGGGAGGCTGCGAGGGGATTTCCATCTGTGGAGAAGCCAGAGTCTTTGTTTTCGAGAAGTAAGTTACCAGAGGCAGTGCTGGGTTCAGCCCTCCGACCCCAGTTTCTCACACACGAAGAGGCGCAGCCCCCGCAGCCTGCACCTGCAGAAAGAAGGCTTGCCCAGCACATACAAAGGGGGGGGGGTGCCAGGTGCCTGCTGCCTCCTTGCTTGTTACATCTTCCTCCATCCATTGACCCCAGGGGCGGGTGTTGTTCCCGCTGTCCAGATGAGGAAGGTGAGGCTCAGGGCGATGTCACATTGCTCAGAGCCATGCGGTCATTTTGGTGGCAGAGCCTTCCTGTGCCCCTTGGACCCAATAACCACCCTCTCCTCTCCTTCCATGTTGTTGTTGTTAGGTGCCGTTGAGCTGGTATCCAACTCATAGCGGCCCTCATAGGGTTTTCAATGGCTGTTTCGGGATTGCCTTGGGAGTGGATTGCCGGGTCCTTCTCCCATTTTTGCGGTGCTGGGAATTGAACTCGGGACCTTAGAGACTGCAGCGCAGCACTCCACCAACTGAGCCCTCCCTCCATGTGTCCCAGATAAAACTACATCTTTCAGCCTTCCTAGGGCTAGGCGTGACCACATGGCAACCTCTGGCCAACAGGGTGTGATGTGTGTGACTTCTGGGCTCGTTTGTTCCTTCGTTCCTTCGTTTCTTCCTTCCTCCCTTTCTTCTTTCTTTTTCTTTGGCTTTGAACTTGATCCTCCTGTCCCAGCCTCCCCAAGTGCTGGGATTACAGGTATGTACCACGATGCCCAGGTTTGACTTTTTTTTTTTTCTCCCAGGGGTTGCAGTGTAGATGTGATGGTAGGAGCTGGAGCAGCCATTTTGGGCTTTCTGGTGGAAGTGTGGAGAGAGGAACAGACATCCCTCTTATGTAAGCGACTATATTTCTTAGTGGTTATTACAACAGTGGAATTAAAACCCCTAGCTAATACACACATCTGCAACCTCATCTCATTTTTCCATCAAGACAGAGAATGGATCTCATCATCTCCATGTTTTTTTTTTCTCTTGTACTCAAACCAATTCTTACAAGATAATTACAACATTTTTTCGAACAAGGAAATGGGGAAATGGGCTTAGGACCATGAAGTTGCTTGATCAAAGCCATACAATCTGGAAATGGAAGGGCAGCACTTGAACTCAGTGCCGATTCGAGGGTCGATGCTGCTAATGACAGGCACACCTGCCATTCTACACGGCTTCCAGTAGTGCAAACCAGAGTGTATTCACACTCCTTGGCTTGCACATTAGAAACCCAGGCACAGCCACGTAGAACTTACTCATGAGGGGACTTCCGGTTTAAGATGGCGGGTTAAAACAAAGGCGTTAGAATAGGAAGGAGTGGATCTTCTCCAAAGAAAGGAGGTTTGGAGAAGCACAGAAACCACAGAGCAGATGGTGAGAGGGTCCAGGGTGCAGAACAGAGCTGAACAGCGAGAGGGACGGAGCAGGACACCTCTCCAGCCATGGCTTCCCATGGTGGAAGGGCAACGGAGGCCTCATCCAAAGAGGCCAGCCAGGCAGCCCTGGCCATCAGACTGGCAGTCCCATGGGACAAGCCCGCAGCCCTTGAAGCCCTTCAACTCCTCCAGGGACTGGCTGAGACAGCGGCTCTCCCTGACTCAGGGAGTCAACATTGGGGAAGTGACTCTCTTTCTTACGCTCATGTCTCAAGGGCCATGGCCGGCGCCATCTTGAGAGGGAATGGGTTGTGTGAGACTGAGCTGCCCAGGGGTCCTGGAAACAAAGAATCATCACCGCTGGAGAGCCTGGGGGTGACCGGCCACAGCCCAGTGTGTTACACAGCTGCAGCAGGCAGGTGCAGTGTGGGGGCGGGGGAGATGGGACGCGGACACACAGGGAGGTACAGGGGGGCCTGGGGACATTGCTCAGAAGCAAGCCCCGGTCCCCAGGGAGAGAGAGGACTCCATCTCCTGTGGGGAACCACAGAGCCTGTCAACTCTGAGCTGAGGTCAGATAAAAAGACCCCATTCTCAACTGACCACCCCCTCCAGCTCACAGACGCCCATATTAGAGGTCAGAGAAAGAAGGCCCATCGGCCTTTTCCTTCTTCTCTTTTCTTCCTACTGTGCTGGGGGGCTTGGACTCAGGGCTTTGCATGGGGAAGGAGCTGAGCCACTCTGTAGCACCCCCAGGCTTTTTCTGATTTTTGCCTGGAGATCACTCTGAATTGCACAGGCTGCCTCTGGCCTGGGGCTCCAGATCCTCCTGCCTTACCTCCCAGAGACGCTGCAGCTTCGGGGGAGCAAGTTGGTGGCTGCCATTTTTTTCTATCTTCTCTCTTTCCATTGTTAATTTTCATTTCTTCACTTCCTGTTTTTTCTAATGTAATTTTTGTCTTTTTTCTTTTTTAGTTTTTTTTAGAACATTCTTCTGCCTGTGTACCTCTCTTTTTTATTTCCTATTCTTTAAAACTTGTAGGCTTACTACTTCTTATTGCTCTGCTCATGTTTACCCAATTCTATTAACATATCTTTTTATTTATCATGGAACTACTTGTTTTTAAATCTTTAGCTCCTTTCCCTCCCTCTTCCTAACATTCATTCCCTTTCTAGATCCTCTTTTGCCTTTCTTTTACTTCACCCTTGAAGCACCCTTCTGTCTCCCCTTTCTTTGCCCACTTTCTTACTTCAAGGAAATACTACTTATGTCTTCGCCCTAAGTGTTGTGTAACTTCATAGCTTACTTTATATTATTATTGGCCTTCTTTGTTCTATGGGCATCGGTGGTGCAGCAGTTGGCTTTAAGGGCATGAGTCAGATATTGTACCTGTTATAGTGGTTTGTCTTCCTCTCTGGGAGTGACACTGGAGATTGTGATCGCAAGAGAAAGCCACTGAGTAAGAAGAGCCCCAAATAAAGATAGATGCACAAACCACAAATCAGAAACACAAGGAATATGAAAAGCAAGGCAATACACCTCCTCCAAAAGACCATGATTGAATCCAGACACTGAAATAATTGAAATGTCAGACAAAGAATTTCAAAGTCTACTTGTAAAAATGATCAATGACTTCAAAGAGACCACATGTAAGCAAATGAATGAAGTAAAGAAATCAACATAAGATCTAGATCAGAAGTCACCAATGTGGAAGACAGAATCAGCAGAATGAATGAGAAGTGCAGCAAGGAAATTGAGATTTTTCAGGAAAAAACAAACAGAAATGTGGGAAATGAAGAACTCAAAAAACAAAACATAAAACATGGTGGAAAGCATCAGGAATAGATTAGATGAAGCAGAAGATAGAATATCAGGGATGGAAGACAAGGTTGAGGAAATAATACATTCAGATATCAACAAAGAAAAAAATGAAAAGAACATGACCGTAATTTTCAAGAACTTTGGGACATGATCAAGAAATCAAACCTAAGAATCTATGGAGTAGAAGAAGGGGCTGAGACAAAAACTCAAGGCATAAAAAACTTATTCAGTGAAATTATAGCAGAGAATTTCCCAAATAAGGGGAAAGAAATGGATATCTAATCACAAGAGGTTTTTAGAACACCAAATAGACATGACCAGAAAAGAACCTCCCCATGACACGTAATAATTAAAATGCTAAGATTATAAAACAAAGAAATAATATTAAAAGCAGCAAGAGAAAAACATCAACTCAATTACAAAGGAAAATCCATTAGAATTACATCAGACCTCTCAGCACAAAGCTTAAAATCTAGAAAAGGATGGAATAATATATTTCAATCTCTGAAAGTAAATAATTGCCAACCAAAGTTATTATATCCATCAAAGTTCTCACTTAAAGTTAATGGAGAAATAATGACATTCCAAGACAAACATTCATGAAAGCAATACAGGACCACCAAGCCAGCACTGTAGAAGACAATTAAAGGAATCCTAAATACACAGGAGGAAGAAAGTCTCCACCACAAGAGCACAGGAAAGAATGAAATTCATGGGAGGAACAAGCTAAAGAGAACAAGGAAAGAAAAAGTCATGTCTAACTCAAAAAAAACAGCAAACCCCGAATATAAATAACAAAGAAAGAAAAGAATGAACACTATATGAACTAATCAGGAGAACACTCACCACAATTATAAGAACTGGCACATCTCTCTTAATAATAATGCTAAATATAAATGATCTTAATTCTCTAAAAGACATAGATTAGTACACTATATTAAAAAACAAGATCCAACAATTTGTTGTCTGCAGGAAACACATCTCATTGGCAAGGATATGTAAGTGAAAGAATGGAAATTGATATACCAAGCAAGTGAAAGCCCCCCCCCAGGAAAGGAGGAGGAGTAGCCACTCTTATATCAGATAAAGTAGGCTTCAAGTTAAAATTAGTCCAAAGAGACAGAGAAGGTGACTGCATATTAATAAGAGAACCATCAATCAAGAAGGTATAATGATTGTAAGTATATATGCACCGAACATTGGTGTACCCAACTTCATCAAAAAACACACCTGGACTTAAAGGGACAGATAAGTACAGAAAAAATTAATAGTAAGTGACTTTAACGCCCCAGTCTCATCCATAGATAAAACAACCAGACAAAAAAATCAACAAAGAAACTTCAGAGTTAAACACTACATAGATCAAACGGATTTCATAGACATATACAGAATACAGAATATTCCATCAAAAAGCTACAGAACACACATTCTTCTCAACAGCCCATGGAACTTTCTCTAAAATAGATCACCTTTTGGCCATAAACCAAGTCTTTATACACACAGAAAAAGGGAAATAATTTTGTGTATCAGACTTATCAGACTATAATGGAACAAAACTAGAAATGTACAGCAAGAGAAATTATGGAAAATATGAAAATATATGGAGAAGGAACAATACACTCTAAAATATATAACAACCTAAACAGATCCATAATGAGCAGTGATATCGAAGGAGTAATAAAGAGTCTTCCAACAAAGAAAAGCCCAGGACCAGATGGATTCACCACTGAATTCTGTAAGACATTTAAAGAAGAATTAATACCAGTGTTTCTCAAGCTATTCCATAAAATATAAATGGAAGGAATACTTGTTGTTGTTGTTGTTGTTAGGTGCCATCGAGTCGGTATCCGACTCATAGTGACCCTCTGTACAACAGGGGAAACACTGTTATCAGTGCTTCCCTGCTATTCATAGGGTTTTCAATGGCAGATTAATTTTTGGGAGGGGATTGCCAGGTCCTTCTCCCAAGCCTACAGCTTCTGGTGTTCCCAGGTGGTCTCCCATCCAGGTACTAACCAGGCCCGACCCTGCTTAGCTTCCAAGATCTGATGGGATTGGATGCCACAGGGCTACAGCTGCAGGCGGAAGGAATACTACCACACTCATTCTATGAAGCAGGTATTAGCCTGATACCAAAATCAGATAAGGATACACCAAAAAAAGAAAAACTGTAGATCAATTTCCCTGATGAACCTAGATGCAAAAATCCTTAATAAAACAATTGCAGATCAACTTTAACAACATATTAAAAAGATCATACAATAGGATCAAGTTGGTTTCATTCCAGGAATGCAAGGCTGGTTCAAGATATACAGTATATAAATAGACTTTGAAACAGACATCACATTATCCTATCAATTGATGCAGAAAAGGCCTTCAACAAAGTTCAACATGCTTTTATGATTAGAGCCTTGACGAAACTAGGAATTGAAGGAATGTATCTCAACATAATAAAGGTAATATATGAAAAACCTACAGCCAACATCAGACTAAATGGGGAAAAACCGAAAGCATTATCTCTAAAATCAGGAACCAATCTTGGTTTTGCAAAAGGGACTTTGGGAATTTAAAGGTCTTGAGTTGGGGATGATTCTGGATTACGTGGGGAGATGGTTCTGAATGGGTTCAAGGTGATCCCGAGAATCCTTCCAAAAGGGAGGCAGGAGAAAGTGGGAGGGCACGGGCAAAGGAGATAAGAGTTTGGAAGGATGCAGAAAAGGGCCATGAGTCAGGGACATGGTGACCTGCAGCCGGAAAGGTGCAGTGGTAACCGACCCTTCCCCAGAACTTCTAGAGGGAGCATGTCCTGCTCATACCTTGACTGTGACCTAGTGAAACAGAGTTTGGATTCTGACCTGTGAAACTGTAAGAGAATACATTTGTGTCATCGAAAGCCACCGATGCCTGTGGTGTTAAGTCAGACACCGGCTGGACGGCACCTAACAGCAACAAAAGCCATTGAACTCATCCTGATTTGTTGTAGTGGTCATGGGAAACTAATATCGTCCCTGACTGTCACAGAGAGACACACACATCAGGGTCAAACACAGGCATTGTCTTGGGGGCGGGGGCGCAGGGTTGCTGAGTACAGTGTGACCCACCGTGTGAGGCAGTCACGCAGAAATCATCCCATGATGACCCTGGGTCTCAGAGTCAGTTATAGCCGAAAACACGCCACCCGGACACACAGATGTGATCAGAATGGCAGTCAGCTGGGGGTGCTCCCAGGGACCCACAAGCTGCGGGGTCCGGGAGACACACGCTGGGGGACACTTTGAGGCCGACAGCATCCCCTGGGAAAATGGCAAGAGCAGGGCGCAGTGACGCAGCTCAGGATCACACGCACAACAGCCTGAGGTACAAAGTCATAGCCTGCAGGTGCCCGCGCCTGCGCACACACTTCCCACAGGCCTCCTGAGGACAGAGGCCCAGCCCAGGGAGGGACCCGGTACAAAAATAGTTTATTACAAAAGAGATCAAACCAAAATGCCTAATAATTTACATTGTCAGGGCCCATCTATGGCCCCTCACTCTTTCCTCCTCCCTCTGCATAGAGGGGGGAGGGTGTGGCTGTTCCCTGGCTCTCCCAGCTCAGGGAGGGGACAGGAAGACAGACCTCTGAGTGGACTCCAGATAGGGGGCCGGTGCCTGAGAATAACGGGGGGTGAGGGCGAGAGTCCTGGGCAGGGGCAGCAGATGGGGGGATACCTATGCACAGAATGGGGGATGGGTGCCTGCTGCAAATCCTGGTGGGGGGGGCAGAGTGAGAGCTTCACAGCTTCCAGAAGGGTTGGCCCCACAGGGCAGGGAGGCCCCTCTTCATGAGTCCAGCTCTGCCCCCCCATCTCTCTCAGCTGCCTCCTGGGGACGGGGACGGGGGCACTGGCCGACCAGGGCTTCGGAGGACCCCCGGGAAGGGCAGGAAGGCAGGCGGGGATGGAGGAGGAAGGAAGAAGTTCGGAGGAGCCAGGGAGAATCCGAGGGGGTCTTTGGGGGAAGACTCGGGGGGCGAGGAGGACGGCGAGGTGGACAGGAGGCCTGTGGGAAGCAGAGAGGGGAGGGTGAGGCCGGGGCAGCAGGGCTGGGCCGGCTCTGGGGGCCTGGGGGCTGCAGGAGGGGACCCAGGTCTCACCGTTGGAGCTGAGGCGGCCGCTGCTGTCGGGGGAGGCGGCGGCGCTGCGGTCCGGGGAGGGCTCTGGGTGCGATGCGGAGGAGGCCCTGGTGGCCTTGCCCCTGAGGATGTCGATGACCTGTGGGGAGGATGGGGAGGGGTCACCACCAGGCCTCTCCTGCCCTTACCGCGCCCCCTCTCTCGGTCTCTGCTCCGGGATACGCCCGCGATCGCGGCCTCCCGTGGTGGGCCAGGCCTCAGCAGGTGAAGGGATGGGGCAGGGCTGGGCCTCCTTTCTCCGCGCCTCCTCTTTCTTGGTGGGGTCATCTCTCTGACCCCCATCTCGTTCCCCAGGCCAGATCACACTGTACAGGACTCACCCGGCGGCTGCGTGCCACCATGAGCGGCGTGTCGTTGTGACAGTTCTTGAGGCCGCTGTCTGCCCCGCTGCGGACCAGCGTGCGCACAAGCGGCAGCAGCCCGCGGCCGGACGCCGAGTGCAGCGCTGAGCTGCCCGAGTACATCTGCGCGTTCACGTTGGCGCCGTGCTGCGGGGCGGGGATGCGCGGCGTCAGTAGCGGCCACCGCGGCCACACGTGGCCAGGGTCTGGGGGCGGGGCTCGGGTGATGGGGGTGGGGCTGGGATCCACCTCGGTGGGCAGGACCTGGAGCTGGACCAGCTGGGGGGCTAGGGTCCTAGCAGATACCAGAACTTAACACGGTGGCTCTGCTGATGTAGGTAGGGGCGGAGTCAGGAGGTGCAAAGGCCCTGGGGCTGGGCCTGATGTGGATGGATTTGGGACAGGGTCATAGCTGGAAGGTGGGATCAGCAAGGTCACTGCAAGTCGGAGCCTAGGCTGTTGAGGGGCCCGGGGAAGCATGGAAGAAGGCCGGTGACAAGTGGGCAGCCGGGGGACAGTGAAGTCAGAGGGTTGAGCACAAGGCCTAGAAGGAAGGGGCAGAGCGGAGACGGAGCAACAGCCAGAGCCAGAAAGCGGGGTCAGCGCCCGGGGCGCGGAGACAGCTGGGCTGGGATTCAGGGGGAACGGGTGGGGACAGGACAAGGGCGAGGACCTTACCCACCTGCAGTAGCAGCTGCACCATGCTAAGGCTGTTGTTTTCCACCGCGTGGATGAGCGGGGAGCGGCCGCTCTTAATGTCCTGAGGCGGGGAGGGGAAGCCTTTGAGTTTCTCCAAGCTCTGCCCAAGAAACACTGGCCCAGCCTCTATCCAGAGACTCCAAGCCCCGCCCACTCGGCCCCGCCCCCACAGGCCCCGCCCCTCCCGGCGCGTGGCCGGCTCACCACCGAGTCGATGTCCGCCCCACGCTCCAGCAAGAGCCGCACCGCTTCTTGGCACTCGGCGTTCACCGCCACGTGCAGGGCGGTGAGCCCTGAGGGGGCGGGGGAGGGGGAGGCTCGGTCACACCTGGGCCTGGCGGGACTTTGCGCTGTCAGATGCCCTCCAGGTCCCTGGGCCGCGCTGGGGACTCACCGTCGTAATTGCGGGCCTCCAGGTCCACTGTGCCCGGGGCCGCGCAGTCCAGCAGGGCCCGCAGGCAGGTCGGGCTGCGGTGTTCGCACGCCAGGTGGGCCGCCGTCTGGCCGTGGCGGTCCAGAGCCATGGGGCTGGCGCCTGCCGTCACCAGGAGCCGGACCACAGATGGTAACGTGATGATCACAGCCAGGTGGAGCGGAGTCTGGGGGACAGGGGCTGTGAGGGGACCGTGTCCTGCCCTGCACCCTGTCCTGCCTCCCTCGGATGCAGTTTGGACTCCCAGCTGCCCTCCTACCGGGAGCTGAAGCCTGGGGCACCTCCTTCAGATTCAAGAGTCGGAGTCCCTCCCTCCCAGGAACAAAGGCCCCTCACGGCCCCAGGGAAGCAGGATCTGGAGTCTCCCGTTTGACCGTTAAGTCCAGGCTCCCAGCCCGCCTCACCTGCCTCAGGTTGTTGTAGATATCCAGCTCCCGGCCCCCGTGTTGAAAAAGGTTGACCAGCCGATGCACAGCAGGCAGGTTACCCTGCACAACCGCAATGTGGAGAGGCCTAGGAGACAGGGCGGGACAATCACAGACCTTAGAGGCTGGTCACCTCTCACCCCCATGCTCTTGGCAGTCCTAACACCAATGCTTGTGGGATACTTTGAAAGCTTCTCCGGAATCTAGCTACTTCTCCGCACCGGCAGCCCTCCACCCTGGTACAGCCACCAGTTTCTCTGGATTATCCCTGTCCCCTCCTCCATGACCTTCTGGCTTCCACCCTGCCCTGCTGTCCCCAGCACCACAGCCAGAGGGAAGGGACCCTTTCAGATCCACTCTCTATGACTATTTATTTATTTGGGTTGTTTGGTTGTGTTGAGACAGTCTTGCTATGCAGCTTGGGCTGCCCTCGAACTCGAGATCCTCCTGCCTCAACCTTCAGAGCCTGTGATCTTGTTTTTCCCCTCTTTGATCCTCTTTGACTGCATCTCCTTGCTCACTCCTCTCTCTGGTATTGGCCTCCATTGGTGTTCCTCAGACATACTAAGCACACTTGCTTCCCAGGGCCTTTGCACCAGCTCTTCCCTCCCCCTGGAACATCCTCCTCAGATATCTGTAGGGCTCCCTCCCCTCTTTACAGCCTCTGCCAAGATGGGGGCTGCTCACCCCCCTCTCCTCTTATGCCTCATTTTCCTCCACATCAGCCGCTGGTGCGTTGTATAGTTTACAATTGTTTCCTGTCTGAATCTTCCTGGCTAGAATGTCAGCTCCACCAGGGCAGGACTTCCTTCATTGTCTCGTGCCTAAGCACACCTGACATGTGGCAGGTGCTTGGTGACTGTGTGCTGGATAAATGAATCCATGTGGACAACTACCCTGGCCATCCTGAAGGCTGGTGACCACATTCCCACATCTCTTTAGGCCATTTCTTCTTTCTTTTTCTTCTCTTCCCTCTTCCTTCTCCTCCTCCTCTTCCTCCTCCTCCTCTTTCTTGTTCCTCTCCCCCCCTCCTTTCTTTCTTTTCTTTCCTTGAGGGTTGAACCCAGGGCCTCTCACCTCTCACATACTTTGCAAGTGCTTTACCATTAGGCTGCACCCCCAGCCTGTTTTTTATTTTTAGAGTCAGGGTCTTGCTAAGTTACACAGGCTGCCTCTGGCCTCTAACCCGTGATCCTCCTACTTCTGCCTCCCCAAGTCACGGGATTATAGGTGTGTACCACGGCACCTGGCCTTGAGCCATAGCTTTCTCATCTGTGAAATGAGGGGGATGACCCCAGGGCTGCCTAGGTCTCTGCCAGTTGTCCATCAAGTTCAGCTTACAACTCAACAGACTTCAGGGCCGTCCATGGAGTACAAGCTTTGCCTTACAAGTGGGGAGAGGGCAAGTGGGCTGGGGTCATTGCTCTGGAACTGGGCTTTGCAGTCCAGGATCCCCTTCCAGCCTGGTGGACTCAGCGCCCTCCATCCCCTCTTGAGACAATCACCAGCTTTCAGACAACCTGGAAATTCCTCTAGCTGCAGACAGCTGCTCACTCAAGGGTGTGGCCGATGGGGAGGGGGGGCAGCTGCCATGCCATGGCACCCAATGACTGACCATTGCTGGTGCCTCCAAAGGCCACCCCTGCTTCGACACTCCCTGTGGGACAGCTGAGGCCCTGCTGAGACGATGCAGCAGCTCAGCTTCTCTCCCTCTGCCAGACCTGCCTCGTTCACCCCGCTGCTGTTCATCTGGAGCGCACTCAGCCATGAGCCTCCCGCTCGATTCCCAGGGGCTGCAACTTGGAGCTGCCCCTCGGAGCTGAAGGCAATCTGGGACAACCGCCTGTGTGCATTTGTGGGTGTGACAGCCAGCTGAGGACCCCAGGCTGACTGCATGTGTACAGGCTGTATTAACTTTATTATTATTATTATTATTATTATTATTATTATTATTATTACATCATTATTACTTATAGTATTTATGGGCTGAACCCAGGGTCCTGATCATACTTCCCAAGTGTTCTACCACTAAGCTGCACCCCAAATCCATTCTTTATTTTTTGAGTCAGGGTCTGGCTAAGTTACGCAGGCCACCCTCTGGCCTTGAAGTCTTAATCCTCCTGCCTCCACTTCCTGAGTCACTGGGATTACAGGCATTTGCCACCTTGCCCAGTATGAACTTTATTATTAAAATTTTTTTTATTTAATTTTTTTTAGCAGTATTGGGTGGTTGAACCCAGGGTTGTACACATGCTAGGCAAGTGCTCTGACATTGAGCTGCACCCCTAGGTACTTTTAAAATTTTTTCATTTTGAGCCAGGGTGTCGCTGAATTGCACAGGCTGCCTCTGGCCTCCAACTCTTGATCCTCCTACCTCAGCCTCTGGAATTGCTGGGATTATAGCCACGTGTCTTGTGCCTGGCTTGCATGACCTTTATTTAGAGTCAATTTACTAAGGGATGAGGGTGCAGCTCAGTGGTAGAGCTTGCCTAGCAAGCCCAAGGCCTCACTCCCCACTCCCAGCACCAGAGGGTGGGAGTCCATTTATAGCAACCATTTTCTCATCTGCTGTCTGCTCCTTACTAACGAAGACCTTGCTGAGGCAATCAATGAGCACCGGGAATGCACAGCTCAAAGCAGCTTCCTAGGTGATTCTGATGGAGCACAGAAATCTTAGGGCCCAGGGAACTTTGTGGGGGCGGGGAGGGGGTGTCAGGTGGCCAGAGCCATATCATTGTGGCATCCAGTCCTGTCAGATCTTAGAAGCTAAGCAGGGTCAGGCCTGGTTAGTCCTTGGATGGGAGACCACCTGGGAACATTAGGTGCTGTAGGCTTGGGAGAAAGACCCGGCAAACCACTCCCAAAAATCAATCGGCCATTGAAAACCCTATGAATAGCAGAGAAGCACCGGTAATAGTGTTTTGCCTGTTGTACATCGGGTCGGTATGAGTCGGACACCGACTGGAGCGCACCTAACAACAGTAGGCCATAGCAAAGGACACTGCATCTCTGGTCCCCTAGCCCCCTAGCCGTGTAGTAGGGCAAAGTCACATGGCTGCGTGAGCCCCACACTTTTCCCCCCAGCGAAGTACAGCGCCCCATAGCGCCCCATGCCAGAGCAGAGGATGCAGGTGTCCCCTTGAATCCGGATCCTAGTCCAGTATGCGGAAGCCAAATGTAAACCGAGAATGTTGGGGGAGGGGCCGGCCCTGGGCCCCGGGTCCCTCCTCCAACCTCTGCGCTCCCCCGCATCCCCCTGGACGCGGGGCGGGCGGGGTTACGCGAGGGCAGAGGCAGCGAATGATTTCAGAGAAACCGTCCCGGCCGAGTTCCCATAAACGCGCGGGCCGCGGGGGGTGGGGCGGGGCTGGAGGAAGTGGGGACGGGAGGGGCGGCCCAGCCCTCGGCCTTCCAGTAACAGGTCCGCGGGGCGGGGCTCCGCTTCCTGCTCCCGGGGGAGGGAAGCCGGGCCGCCGGGGATCTACCCGGCCACCCCCGGCACCCCAGCTTCCATCCCTGAGCGGGGCGGGGGAGGAGGGAGCCCAGCCCTAGGGGCCCCAGGTCCTCTGGGGGCACAGAACCCCTAGGTCTCCACCCTCCTTGGCTCCTTGGGCCCCATGTCCTGGCGTCCACACCCCATGATCTCGTGGGAGCTGGCGACAGAGAATGAGGACTTCCCAGGCCTTGTGAGCTCTAGACCTCCAAGCTGTCCCTTCCTTTCTTTGCCTTCTTGGGGACTCAGGAATTCAATCCTTACCGCTTTGGGGACACAGAATTCCAGGTCCCTGGGCCTGACCCGCCTGACCAGCACGTGTGTGACTGTGGAATGGCACGGGGCTGGGTTCTCAGTCAAAACCGTGGGCTTGCTTTGTGGTGCTAGGGACGGAACGTAAGGCCTGGTGCAGGCTAGACCACTGAGCTGCACCCCCAGGCCCCAGGTGCTCACTTTAAGACTCTGCTGTGCCCAGTGGAAATTCCTCATTTTTGAACTCGTGGCTTTGCAAAACAATGCAGCTGGTCCTGACCCGAAGCCCTGTCTGCGTGCCAGGACCCAAGCAGCCCCGACCTTCTCCAAGATCAGTGAACGCAACACCCCAACTTCTGCCCTCTGGATTGCCAGCACGTGCCGCCTCTCTCGGAGACCTAGATCTCTAAGCTCCCCAGTCTCTAACCTCTTTGGGGTTAGGCTATCCGGCTATCCGGAGGCTGCTGCTTTCTTGCAAGAAGCTAAAAGGCCAGGCCCTGCCTTTGCTTCTTAGGGGACCCAGACTTAGCGGCTCCGGTTCCCTGCCCTGTTCCCACCCCCGCCCTCCCTAGCCTGTGTGAAGTGCGGGGCTCCGGGGCGCGCGCCAGCTGCCCGTTCCGGTAAAGTCTCGGCCCCAGCGGAAGGGGTTAAGGTTGGAGGGAGGCCGGGAGGGGGAGGCTGCCAGGGAGTGAAGGCTTCTGACGTGGGGGAGGCAGAGCAGCTGGGCTGCGGTCAAGCTCTGCGGCAAGGGATTTCCCCGGCAGGCAGAAGTGTTTGCGTTGGGGGGAGGGAGGAGGGGCTGGCGCTGGAGACTGGTGCCTGCACCCTGCTCCCAGGGCACAGACAGCTCACCTCCCTGGACAGACCTACGTCCAGCCGGCTGCACAGATGACCCCAGAGGTGCCCACAGCCGGAGCCGGCGAGGTTTCATGGATGGCTTTAGACAGCTCCAGCGCTTACTCCCGCTTGGAGGCACCCCACAGTACAAACGATCGTCACCCCCAAGTAGCTCCCCACCCCCAAGTATCGAGCACTTACTGTTTGCCCAGCTCTGCTCTGCATTTGCTATGTGTCTGCACAGTTGCACCGAGTCCTTGATGGGTGCTATCATCAGGCTCAGGCAGGGAAACTGAGGCTCGGGGACATGAAGTCACCCAGTGGTCCTTCTCTGCAGAAACGGGCCCCTTCACCTCTGCCTATGCTTTCTAGGCCTTAAACCCATCCCCACGTGTATGCTTTATATAAGTCACTCGTGTCTTCTTCAGAGATCCTCACACACTTAGGGTTCCCTTTTTTACAGAGAGGGAAACTGAGGCATGGCACACGGAGAGGAGAAAGCAGCCAGCTGAGATTCAAAGCCAGGTAGACTGGATGACAATAACCATGGGTGAGTTTTACTGAGGTTCCTGTGATGTCCCAGTAAACGCTCCCTCACCAAGGAATCTGCGCAGGCTGTGCGATCCGCTGAGGGGACTGTCACGTTAACTTAGTGAGCTATGACATGAAACAGTGAGGTAGACGAGAACAGAAAAAAATCAGAGTGGCCGAACCCCATGGTGCACGCCTGTAATCTCAGCAACTCGGGAGGCTGAGGCAGGAGGATTGTAGGTTCGAGGCCAGAGGCAGCCTGTGCAACTCAGCAAGACCCTAACTCAACATAAAAATGAAAAATACAAAAGGGGCTGGAGGTGCGGCCCAGGGGTGGAGCACTAGCCTAGCTTGGGCAAGGCCCTGGGTCCAACCAACAAAAGCAAACAATGCAAGTAGATTCCATGCAGTAAGGGGATTGTTTTGTGTGATTTTTGTTTCAAGTTTATGTGTGTGTGCACACCCACGTGCTGTGTCTGAATAAAGGAACAACAATCATATTCATCAACACTTACTGAACACATAATTACCAGGCCCAGTGCCTGGAGCTTTACATATACAATGCATATAGAAAACTGGTCAATAAAGTGTGCTTCTCATCTTTGGACTGTGATAAAAATTTCAAGAGGCTAAGCGTGGAGCTCAGCGGTAGGGGAGTGCTTAGCAGGCACGAGGTTCTGGGTACAGCCCCCAGCTCTGAAAAATAAATAAATAAAAACGAGGGCTCCAAAAACAGTCCTGGGAGGTGTCCATTTTTCAGAAGGGGAAATGGAGGCTCAGAGGGGCCGGGCCTTGCTCAGGGCCATGCAGCTAGCAGGGGAGAGGAGATTCTAACTTGGGCCCTTCGGAGCTAAGTGCCCTATGTGGTGGAGGTCTAAGTCCCCCGCCCATTAATAAGGGACCGTGACTCACGTGTCTCCGTCCTCATCTGCCTGGGTGGCCATGGCAATGTCCGCCGACAGAGGGTGTTCCATTGAGCACATCATGGGGTACAGGGGTGTCGGCAGGTTCAGCAGAGGAAATGGGGAGCCCAGAGTTGGCGTGGAGTACAGAGGCACCAAAGGTCCTGCTCAAGCAGAGGCAGAGAACGGCCCTGGCTGAGGCCAGACCCACAGATCCGCCTGGGGTCTCGGCTCCTACAGTACCGTCACCCCCTCCTCCCAGGTCCCTTTTGCACCTCAGACTGGGTCCTCAAGGCTCAAGACAATCCAGCCTCTGCAGCCTCCCTCCTCTCCCCCAGCCCGGCTCCCCTTATCACCTAGGTCTCTGGTGTCTGACCTGGGTCTTCTACCAAAGAGGCCCCCAAGGGTAGAGGGAGCCCCATCACCACGCAGGGCCTGTTCACCCAGGGACTTTGTGGCCCAGGGAGGTCACACTGGGTGTAGGGTGTGGAGTGGACACACAGTAGGCTTAGGGACCAGGAGGGACATGGCAGCTGGCACCTATGCCTGTTCAGATCAAACTGTTGGATGGGATCCTGGTAGCAGGCAAATCTGCACTGGCCCATTGCACAGATGAGAAAACTGAGGCCTGAGTTTTAGCCCAGGGAACAGGGAAGGGCTGTGGGGGCAGAAGCAGCGTCTTAAAGCACAGCTGGAGGCGCTCCTGATGCACACAGAGGGTGGAAAATGCAGAAACTGTGTGAGGAGCTGCGGGTGCTAGAGACAGGCTCTAGGCAGCTTTGGGGGCCCCCCAGGAGAAGGGATGGTGGCTGTGGTAGGGACAGCCCTTCCCTGAGACATGGGAGGAGGACAGCGTCTGGCCTTCTCTGCCATCCGGTCATCCAGGGGCCCCTTCTTGAACTCCCTATGTTATAGGCCCTTTATCTCCAATACCAGCTCTTGGGGGCCTTAAAGCTTTCCATCGAGAGACTCCCGCATCTCTCTTCTTGGTCCTCAAGCCTGACTCCCTGAATCCCCCAATTCTACCACCATCCCTAGATTCCTCGGTTCCCCAAGCCCCTCAGCGCCCCCTGACCTTGTGACCCCAGATAGGGCCCTAATCTGTTGTGCCCATGCATAACCAGGCGTCTCTGTCTGTCTGGCTTCTCAGCAACCCCTCCCCGCCTGGGCCAGTATCTGGGTGCCTGGATCTGTTTTTCCCTTGGCCCCTTGCTACTGCAGACTCTGGGGTGCCCAGAGGCTCGGCTCTGCTCTGCTCATCCCCAGGCCACTTGACATCTTGGTTCTTCTGATGCCTAACAGCGGCCACCTTGCAACCAACCCGGATCCCACTGGGTTGACTACCTTTGATGCCACAAACCTGGATACCAGGAACCCTGGGTTCTCAGGCCCAAGTGCGGATCCCTCACAACCCTGTACATCTGGTTCTCAGAGCTTGTGACTGTGTGTGCCCGGGACACACCAGGCTGTGTCCTGGGACTCCTTGAAGGTCCCATTTCTGTCTGTCTGTCTGTCTGTCTGTCTGTCTGTCTTGTCTTTCTTGTCTTCCTTTTCTTTTCTTTTCTTTTCTTTCTTTTTTTTTTTTTTCCGGTACTGGGGGTTGAACCCAGGGCCTCCCGCCTGCATGCTAAGCAAGTGCTGGACCACTGAGCTGCGCCCCAAGCCCATTTTTTCACTTTTTGAGACAGGGTCTTGCTAAGTTACGCAGACTGCCTCTGGTCTCCAACTTGCAATCCTCCTGCCTCTGCCTCCCGAGCCGCTGGGATTACAGGCATGGGCCACCGTGCCCGGCGACGGTCCCATTTCTGTACCACCAGAAACTGTCTCTTGGCTCCCATCACCCTGTTACACTCACCTCCTGGTTCTGTCCCCCAGCGTCCCCTGGCCCCCCAGCTTCCCGTACCCCTCATATCTGGGTCCCAAGGCGCTGCTCCCTGGCTCCCAGATGATCTCGTCCCTGCGTCCCTGGGACCCCCAGGTTCCACTCCCGTGTCCCCTGGAACCCCATCTACTTGCGTCTGGAGCTCGGGCTCTGGGTCTCTGGCGACCCCCTGCTCCGGGCGACCCCCGCCCGGCCCTGCTCCGCGCGAGGTCACTCACCCTGGTAGTAGAGCGCCTCGGGCCTGGCTAGGCCGTGGGGGAGCCCAGGGCCCGGCGCGTCGCAGGCGCCGCGCGGGGGGTCCGGGGGGACGGCGGGGCCCGCGGCGCCGCGGGGGGCGGCGGGCTCGGGCGAGGGCGCGCGCAGGGGGCGCTTGCGGAGCGGCAGCGCGGCGCGGGGGGCGGCGGTGGCCTTGGGCCGGGTGCGCAGGTCCACGGGCCCCTCGTCCATGGCCCCCGCGGGGCATCGGGGCATGGGGCCGCCGGGGACGGCGGCCAGGCGGGCGGCCGGAGCGCGGCGGCGCGGGGAGGTGGTGTCGCCGGGCGCCGGGACTTCCCCTGTCGCCAGCTGAACCGAAGGGACTTTTGTCAGCCGGGGCGGTGCCGCCCGGCCGCCCGCCTCCCCGCCCCCGGCCCCCCCGGGGCCACCCGTTCGCCCCAGGGGTTTCCTGGACCCGCACCGCCCCGCGGCGCCCCGGGAGGCGGGGCCGGGGCTCGCTGTCCCCACCCTTGCGGCCGCCCGTGGCTCCCCGCGCGCCCCTGCGTCTCTGAGCCTGGGGATCTCGGTCTCTCCGGGGCTCTGGAGCCGGCTCTGCCTTACTGGACCTCGGTGTCTCTGCGCCTCAGCAGCCACCCGCCCTGTCGTCCCCTGTTGTCACTCTGCCTCTCTGGCCACCTGGGTCTCTCGGTTGCTGGCCGCTTCTTTGTCTTTCCTCCCCCCGCCCCCACCACCCTGGGAGGCGATTCCTTGAGGCCCTGGGGTCGTCAGGATGCGGGTTCCCATCCCGATTCCCACTTCCCTGCTGTGTGACCCTGACCAAGCACTTCCCCTCTCTGAGCCGGTTCCTTCTTTGCGGCAGTGGAGAGCCGAGCCCGGGGCAGGGGCTGGCCCTTCGCAGGCTCCCAGGCATTAACCACCCCCTTGCCTCCGCCGCCCGCTCTCGGCCTCCTGCGTGGACCTCGCGTGCGGGTTTGGGGGGTGTGGGGCGCGCGCAGAAGCGCTGAATGTGTCTCTCCCTGCGGGGACCCTGCCCCCAGCCAGGGCCCAGGGCACAAGGTGGCGCTGGGGAACCCAGCGGCTCCGAGAGAAAGACGCTTGCGGAGCGCGGTGCAGAGGTCGCGGGAGGCCCAGGAGAGGCGGAGACGCTAGAGGCGCAGGGGAGCCGACGGGCCACAGGGCCGCGCAGGGCCGGCCCGGAGGCGGGAGCAGGTTGCCTCTCCTGCTACCCTACTTCCCCTCCCACCCCGCCGAGGGGCTGGTGGGTGGGGAACAGGCCGGGCGGGTTGGGGGCATGACTCACACGCGCCCGACCTAGGGGGCGGGGCAGAGGCGGCCTCCTGGCTCCGCCCCGGGGCGGGGCCCAGCTGCGCGGGGCTTTCCCGGATTTCCCTGGGGGCGGGGCCGCCGGCGGGGTTGAGTCCGGGTCACTGAGTCACAGGAGGCGGAGGGGGAGGCTCTGTGGACCCAGCGGGGCAGGAGAATGAGAACTGCACCCCAGACCTGCCCGGGGGACGCGCGGGGTCTCCCTGGTCCTGTGTCTGGGTTTCCATCTCTCTGCAGCCCTGTGCCCCATCCCTGGCTTCCTCCTGTCTCTGGCCGCCACCCTGTCTTTGCCTTTCTGGGATCCTGAAAGTGGGTGTGGGGCCCCGTCCCCTGGAAGGGACTTTGGCCCGCTCGGGCCTCACCCCAGTGGATGGTTAACCCAGGATGTGAGAAGCCGCCTCACCTCTTCTTTCTTTCCCTCTCTCTCTAGATGTCCCTGCCAACGCCGTTAAGGTAAAATAGCAGAGTGGGCCCAGACCTGGGTTCGAATCTCACTTCCACCGCTTGTGTGTTCCTCTCTCTGCCTCTCTTCAGGACGGCTGGGGATGGAGCGCAGTGGGCGCAGTGCATGCCTAACATGCATGAGGCCCTGGGTTCCATCCCTAGCACGGGGGTCGTGGGGCTATAAAGAAGCCAGCTGTGGTAGCACAAGCCTGTAATCCCAGCACTCGGGAGGCTGAGGCAGGAGGATGACAAGTTTGAGGCCAGCCTCATCTACGTAGCAAGTCCCAGGCCAGCCTGGGCTACAAAGTGAGACCCTATCTCGAAAAAACTGAAAAACAAATCATCACCACCAACAAAACCCTAAGACTCCAAAACAACGACAAAACAGTGCTGAGACAGGGTCTTGCTATGTAGCCAGATTGGGCTCAAACTCGAGATCCTCCTGCCTCAGCCCCGCGCCCTGCTCCATGTCCCTCCCTTGAGAGTGAAGAAGAGGAGGGAGGCAGGTGTCACCCCGTGCCTGTGTTGAACAGGTGGGGGGCTCTGTTGTCCCACCAGCCCTCCCCTCTGGGACCCTCCAGCTCAGGAGAGGGGTGGGTGTGGAGCTGAGGCCAGGGGCAGGGCTTAGGGTGGTAACCTGGGAGGTGGGGTTGGAAGGACACCCAGGGCCCCCCACCCCCTGCTCCCCCACTCCTTGCCACTTTGGGGTAGGTGGGCCAGTGGCTTGGCTCATACTGAGGGCCTTGAAAGGGCTGGGAGAAGCTGGGTGGGGTGGCGCAGGCCTGTAATCCCAGCGACTCAGGAGGCGGAGGCAGGAGGATCACAAGTTCGAGACCACAGGCAGACTATAATTTAGTGAGACCCTGTCTCAAATAAAGTAAAAAAAAAAGGGCTGAGGGTGCAGCTCAGTGGTCCAACACTTGCAGAGCAGGCAAGCGCAAGGCCTTGGGTTCAACCCCCGGTACCACAAAATAAATAAATAAATAAACAAACAAATAAATAAAATAAAGGGCTGGGAGAGACAGCATGCTGAGGTCCCCAGCCTCTGAGGGTGCATGGCGGACAAAAGGGTCTGAGGGAGGAGATGAGGGTCTGAGGGAGAGGGTGAAGGTCTGAAGGAAGAGGTGAGGGTCTGAGGGAAGAGGTGGGGGTGTGAGGGAGAGGGTGAAGGTCTGAGGGAGGAGGTAAAGTTCTGAGAGAGGAGGTGAGGGTCTGAGAGAGGAGTTGAGGGTGTGAGGGAGGAGATGAGGGCCTGAGGGAGAGGGTGAGGGTCTGAGGGAAGAGGTGAAGAATTTCTGAGAGAGGAGGTGAGGGTCTGAGGGAGGAGGTGAGGGTCTGAGGGAGGGGGTGAGGGTCTGAGGGAGAGGACACAGCCTGCAGAAGTTTCAGGACTAGGCGAGGAGAAGCATTTCTGAGGGAGGAGGGGTCTGAGGAAGGAGGAAGAGCTTTGAGGGAGAAGAGGGAGGGTCTGAGGGTGGAGGCCTGGCTGGAGGAAGGCTGAGCAGCTGAGCGAGCCCCCTGGGGGGCAGGGAGAGAAGAGGGGCCGGGGGACCCAGCAGGCCTGGAGGGCAGGAGAGGGGAGGGAAGGGAGCTGAGAGACGGCCCCGCCCTGCAGCTGTCTCTAATTTCCCAGAATGTTCTGCCGCTCAGGAAAGTCCCGGCTCCCACAGCAGCCTCCCGCCAGTGTCGGGAATGGAGGATGCGGAACCAGGATGGCCCCCTCCCCCCTTGCCTCTCGCACCCCAGGCAGGGAGCACCAGGGGCTCCCTCCTCTGGCCCTTGGGCTATGGAGTCGTTCCCCCAACCCCACAGGGGCAGCCCCTGGATGAGTCCCAGAAACTTCCCAGAGAGGGCCGGAAGTCCTGCCTGGTGTCTAACCACTTTCTCTCAAGGCAGCCTGGGCTCTGTACCTGTTCAGATCCCCTCCTTCCTCCGGCTGCTGCTTCTCCACCCAGAAGATGGGGCAAGATTTCCCCTGCTCAAAAGGCCCCAGAGGCCAATGAAATCCAGCTAGAAGTCTGAGGGTTGGGGGTGACTTTTTTTTTCCTCTTTGGGGCTCTAGTCCCCCTTCTAGAGGAGAAGGTGAGGCAGAGCTGCCTCAACTCCTGGCCCTTCTGCTGTTTTGCTTCAAGCTGAAGGCTGTGTCCAAGGCTTGCCTGCTACTTGTTAGCTGTGACTTCCGGGCAACCAATTCACCCTCATGGGACCTTAGCTTCCTTACCTGTAAAGTGGACAAATCAAGAAAACACACTTCTCTAGGCCCTGATGTACGGGAAGAGTCCCATGGGATGTAAGCTGCTACTACTATCATTGCAACAATAATAATATAATACACAGTAACACTGTTACTATTATTCTCATCAACTAACCTGTTTTCAATAGCAGGATCCATTTCATTGGACAATAGGATTCAACATACTGGGATTAGAGACATTTCAGGCTTAGAACCCTGGTTCTGCCATATGCTAGCTGTGTGGCGTTAGGTGGGTGGCTTTCCCTCTCTGTCCCTTCACTGGGACTTTCACATTGGAGGATAACACAGGTCTTGCCTCACAGGATTGCTGAGTAGATTAAGTGACACCAGTATGCAGGATGAATGAATGAGTGAATGAATGATGCCCTTTCCTATCCTCCACACTGTCTGCCTTCACCTTGACCCTGGCCATAAGGCCATCAAGCCACTGCCTCCTTGTCACTCTTTTAAGCCCACAGATGAGACAAAATGGGCCCATTCACACTGAGCTGAGCCCACATTACGAATCCACTCAACACCCACCAGGAAAAGTCAACAGACAGTCCCACCTTGCCCAGCATGGTGGCACACACCTGTCATCCCAGCAACTAAGGAGGCAGAGGCAGGAGGATCGAAAATTGGAGGCCAGAGGCAGCCTGTGCAACTTGGTGAGACCCTGTCTCAAAATAAAAACTAAAGAATGGGCTGGGGGTGCAGCTCAGTGGTAGAGCACTTGCAAAGTATGCTTGAGGCCCTGGGTTCAACCCCCTGGTACTGAAAAAAGAAATATTCCCAACTGAAATTGCTATCCTGGGCCACACAAAAGGATTGGGATTTGAAGCTGTTCTCTGTGGCCCAAGCACCCCGGCTCCAGCTTGCTGACCTGGGAGGGTGGCCCTAAGCCCCAGAGGCTAGACTCCTAATTCTTGGGAAGAAATAGTTGACACGGGGAAACCGAGGTACAGAGGGGAGAAGTCACGTGTTCGGGGTCAGTCTGCACGGTTCACACTCTGCAGCGCCGCTCTGCGCTTCCCCCCACCCCCCCGCCCCGGGCCCCAGGAACTGAGAGGGGTGGGCAGGTGGAAGGCCTGTGTTGCAGCAGGAGAGAACAGAGCTAGACTTCTGCAGCACTTGCAGAGTGCACGCCAGCGCCTCTGCAGAGATGTGCAGTGGGCGCAGGAGCGACTGGCCTGTGGGCGGGCAGCCTCCTGTCTAGGCTCCGGGCTGGGTGTCCGCACTGGGTCCAGTGTGTTCTGTCCTCTCAGGTTGCCCCGCCCCCCAGGGGTGAATGCAGGCCATGGAGCAGGCCTGGCTCCTCCCGCCCCTGGGCCTAGCAGCTGCCTGAGCCCCTGGCACAGAGCAGAATCAGCGCATCTGGGGCTCAGCCAAGACTTAATCTTCCCCTTTCTCTCTCACTCGGGGCTGCACGCAGGAGCTGAGTCAGAGGATTGCAACACGCTATTCAGGGGCCTGGGAGACTATGCGCCCCTTCCCCCAACTGCCTCCATCAGCTTCGGGGAGGCTGCAGGGGGAGCGTGGGGGATGGGGCCTGCCCCGAGCACGTGGCTGGGGGTCTAGGCAGGTCTGGTACAGGACAGGAGGACACAGGGCTCCCAGCAAGGCGATGACAGCTGGGCAGTGTAATGCAGGGTCCTATCTGGGAGCAGGCCACTATCACATTGCTTGGGTTCAGCTAGGCGCTCTGGCGCATGCCTGGAATCTCAGCACTGGGGAGGCTGAGAGGGGAGGATCGTGAGTTCAAGGCCAGCCTGGGCTACCTAGTGAGAGGCTGTCTCAAAAACCCCAAACCCCAAAACAACTACAAAGAGTTTTCAATACATGGAAGATATCACTTAAAAATGAGTGTCATTAACAGTGTGTGGGAGGGCAGCAGACACAAAGCATGCACTCTGATCTCCCTTCAAGAAAGGCTAGGGTCCGGGCGCGGTGGCGCACGCCTGTAATCCCAGCGGCTCTGGAGGCGGAGGCAGGAGGACCACAAGTTCGAGACCAGAGGCAATTTGTGTAACGTAGTGAGACCCTGTCTCAAAAAGTACAAAAAAATGGGCTGGGGGTGCAGCTCAGTGGTCCAGCACTTGCAAAGCATGCAAGGGCGAGGCCCTGGGTTCAACCACCAGTACCGAAAAAAACAAAACAAAACAAAGGCTATGTGAGCAGGGTGTGATGGCATCCGTTTGGAATCCCAGCAACGTGGGAGGCTGAGATGGGAGGATCGTGAGATCGAGGCCAGAGGCAGCCTGTGTAGTGTAGCGAGACCCTGACTCAAAATAAAAAATAAAAATGGGCTGGGAGTGCAGCCCAGTGGTAGAGCACTTGCAAAGTATGTGTGAGGCCATGGGTTCAGCCTCCAAGTACCACAAAAAAGAAAAGAAAAGAAAAAAGGAAAGAAAAGAGAAAAAAAAAGGAAAGAAAAGTAAAGGAAAAAAAGAAAAAGACACATGGCCCCGTGCCAGGTGTGCAGTCTGCGGAAAGCCTCCAACGGCGACTTTCTGAGGTCCAGTTGGCAACAGGGCTGGGATTTAGCTCAGTGGGTAGAGCCCTGCGCTGCAGTCTCTGAGGTCCTGAGTTCAATTCCCAGCACCGCAAAAGTGGGAGGAAGGACCTGGCAATCCACTCCCAAGCCAATCCCAAAACAGTCAGCCATTGAAAACGCTATGAGGGTCGCTATGAGTCGGATACCGACTCGACGGCACCTAACAACAACAACAACAGTTGGCAACAGTCTGCCCAGCCTCTGGCCTGGGCGAGCTGGGAGGGTGAGGAGGGTCTGGCTGTTTCCTCTTGGGGCAGGACTTCTTGGAGGAGGCTCTCTGGGGGCTGGCATCAGAGGCTAATGGTACCCCCATCCCACACTGCCCACTTTGCTTTCTCGGGTGCCGCTGCTCCTCATTGGGCTGGGGTTCAACTCAGTTGGTAGAGGGCTACTCTGCGCACTCTGAGGCCCTGGGTTCCATTCCCAGCACTGCAAAAATAGAAGAAGGACCTGGCAGCCCACTCCCGAAACATGAAAATCCTCTGAATGCAGAGAAGCGCTGACCTAGTGCCCGCCGCAGCACAGTGTCGGTGTGTGTGTGTGTGTCTGTGTTTCATTCCACAGGATCACTACGAGTCAGACCCAACTGGATGGCACCTGCCAACAAAGGCCTCATCAATGTCTGCTTTCTGGTGGCCCTGACCTGGGATCATGGGCCGCTCTGCCTCCTACGCATCTTATCCCTCCGGGCCTCAGTCTCCCCCTCTGAGTCACAGCATTATGACAGTGAGGATTCAATTGGGGCGGCTGGGAAGATTCAGTGAGTCAGCAAAAAAGCCCGTGGCACAGCTGCCCGGCGCAGCAAAAACCTCCACGGAGCGGCCTCATCCTCCTGCGTGGCGATCCGGAGCTGCGGCGTCAGCCGGATCCGGGCCGGCCGGCTTCCGCGGGTGAGGCCTCCGCAGTCTGTGAGGTGGCAGGGCATGGGGAGGTGGGGCGCGGAAAGCCCCTAGGAGCCTGGCACGCCCGCCGCAGATACTCAGTAACCAGCCAGGGCAATAGGTGAGCCGGGATCTGCCCAGCGCGGCATGGCTGGCCTCCAGGGAGGCTCGGGGTGGGGCTGACCAAGGGAAGTCCCGGGCTGGGGAGCCACGGTGCGCCGTCCTCGAACTTCCCTGCTTCTTGGATTGAGGATTGAGTGCAAAGGTGAGGCGGGGAAGCCCCCGCTCCTCAGTCGGCCAGAGGACAGAGAAGGTGCGGGGGAAGAAGGTCCTAGAAGTTGTGTGCCGGGCGTGCACCAGCACTCGGGAGGCTGAGGCAGGAGGATCGCAAGTCTGAGGCCAGCCTGGGGCTATATAGTGAGAGAAAGAAAGGAAAGAAAGAAAAAGAAAGAAAGAAAGAGAAAGAAAGGAAAAGAGAAAGAAAGAAAGGCAAAGGAAGGAAGGAAGGAAAGAAGAAAGGAAGGGAAAGAAAGATAAAGAAAAAGAAAGAAAGATAAAGAAAGAAGGGGAGGAAGGAAGGAAAGAAGGAAGGAAGGGAAAGAAAGATAAAGGAAGAAAGGGAGGAAGGAAGGAAAGAAGGAAGGAAGGGAAAGAAAGAAAGAAAGAAAAATAAAGATAAAGAAAGATAAAGAGAGAAAGAAAGAAAAACAAGGAAAGGAAAGAAAAAGAAAGAAAGAAAGAGAAAGAAAAAAGAGTCTGCCTCCCTCACTGGACTAGGGTTCCTGCAGGGGAGCAGGAAGCCTCTGCCATCAGACTTGGAGGCCCTGCAGTGGGGCCACATTCTCCGTCACTGCAGCAGTGCCTTGTGATTTTGCGTTTCCTTCTTCCTCCTCCCTCAGACAGGGCTCCCCGAGAGTGAGGGGGACTAGTGCGCAGATAAGATTGCTTCTGAAAGAGGGGGCGACCTCCCTTATTAGACCAGGAGCTCCCTGGGGTTGAGAGGCTGGGCATGCCTCCTGCCTCCTATTATATTAGACGTTCCTGGAACGTGCCTCCCTCCTAGGTCTAGGATGTCGGTCCTCCATTGTCTCCCCAGGAGACATCGGATGAGTACTAGGCAAGGCCACATTTCTGGGAACAGTGGGCATGCCTCCGCCATCATGCTGAGGCTCCCTGGGAACGGGGCTGGGCTGGCCTCCTCTATCAGACTATATCCATTGGCCTCCACCCTCCTCTACCTGCAGCTCACCGGGTGGTAGAGCTTGAAGCCTCCATCTGACCAGCAGCGCCTTGGGACTGTCTTTACGTTTTGTTCTCAGGGCTAGCCTAGGAACTATGACTTCCCCATGGGGTGTTCTGGGTGCCTCCCCCATCAGATTAGTTGTGACTTCTTGAGCCTTGAGTTGGGAGGCCGGCCTCTGCCATCAGCCTAGTCATTTCCCGAGTGGGGTCAAGTCCCTGCCATTGGGCTAGGAGCCCCCGTTCAAGCCCACCCCTGCAGGGAGCACGGAGCCTTGCCAGGTGGGAGGGACAGTCCCTTCCCTGGGCTTCCAGCCTTTTCTCTGGAAGTGGTGGCTCCCCTCCCAAGGCCCCATCCCCTCCCTCAGCCAACTGTCTTCCAAATACAGACGCAAAAGTCCCTGGAGCTCCTGGGAAAGCTGAGGTCGCATGGAGCCCTTCCTCATTTGAGCTGTGGCTGTGGTGCACGGGGCCAGGTGGGGCCACCCCTGCCCTCTTTCCAGGACACTGGGCACCAGGCGGGGCATCTCCACTGCCTCGTCCTGTGCTGTGGTGCACAGGGCCAGGTGGGGCCACCCCTGCCCTCTTTCCAGGACACTGGGCACCAGGCGGGGCGTCTCCACTGCCTCATCCCCGTGCAATCAGGTGATCTCAAGCTCTAGCCTGGCAGCTGCCTCCCCAAGCCACCCTGGGCAGACTCTGCTTCCACAGCTCCACGCTGCCGCTGGCCCCAGCATCGGGGGACATCACGCCCGCCCCCTTGTGCATGCCTGGCTCCAGGCCAGTGGCGAGGAATGGACTAAAAAGGAGCTGGGGAGCGGGGATCCGGGGCCTGGGCTGCAGTTGCCGAAGGTGGTTGGCTTGTGGCCTCTGCTTTGCACATCACTCAGCCCTGAACTTGTCACGGTGGCCCCATGTGGTCACACAGAGTCACAGCACATATGCTCACTTCTGGGAACATCAAACTGCATTATGGGTTTCAGATCCCAAATCTTCTTGTGGGTTCCTGCCGCCCCACCCCAACCCCCCGCCTCCCACCTCCTGCAGAATGGAGAGGATGAGGATGGAGATTTGGAAGCGTGCAATGAAAAAGGCAAATCTTTTGGGGTTGGGGTGTAGCTCAAGGGTCTAGTGCTTGCCTGGTGTGTGAAAGGGCCTGGCTGCCCTCCCAAGCACCACAAACAAACAAAAAAACCAGACACTAAACAACAACAAAAGGATGAAACATAACTCAATTGCAAAAAAATGAAAATATGCTATTCCGTGGGGCAAACTGTTATAAAAATAATGGGTTAAGAAATCGGTTGCTGTTTCTTCACAAACGCCCTGGTGCCTTTTCCAAATGCAACTCCCTCCCTTCCCCAGGCAACCTGTATGCTAATTTTAGAGCATCATTTTTCTTCTCTCTGGTCTTTTCTTTGCTTTTCTTTTTCCTTTCTTCTTTGCAGGATGGGAGGTTGACCCCAGGGCCTTGCATGTCCTAGGCAAGCACCCACCACTGATTTGCAACTCCAACCCCTTATTTATTTATTTATTTATTTATTTATTTATTTATTTTTTCGGTACTGGGGGTTGAACCCAGGACCTCGCACTTGCATGCTCTGCAAGTGCTGGACCACTGAGCTGCACCTCCAGCCCATTGTTTTACTTTTTGAGACAGGGTCTTGCTAAATGACGCAGACTGCCTCTGGTCTGGAACTTGTGATCCTCCTGCCTCCACCTCCCCAGCCGCTAGGATTACAGGTGTGCGCCACTGTGCCCGGCCAGCCCCTTATTTTTTATTTTGAGATAGAGTCTCACTAAATTACCCAGGCTACCTCTGGCCTTGAGCTTGTGCATTCTCTTTTTCTTTTCCTTCCCTTCCCTTCCCCCTCCCTCCCTTCTTTCTTTTCTCTTCTTTTCTCTTCTTTCTTTTCTTTTCCTTTCTTTTCTTTTTTTGAGACAGGGTCTTCCTGTGTAGCTCAGGCTGGCCTGGAACTTGCTATATAGACCAGGCTGGCCTCAAACTTGTGTGCATCCTCCTGCCTCAGCCTCCTGAGTGCTAGGGCTACAGCTGTGTGCCACTATATGCAGCTTTGGCTTCAAGCTTCTAATCCTCGCCTCAACTTCCCCAGTTGCTGGGATTACAGGCATGAATCATGACTCCTAGCTCCTTGCTTCTCTTTATACTTTTACTACCAATAAATATATGCCTGATCACTACAGTTTTGGATTTTTTTTAGACAGGGTTGAGCTCAGGTTGGCCTTGAACTCCGGTTAGCCTTGATCCTCCCGCCTCATCCTCCTAACTAGCTGGTATTATAGGCATGTGCCACCAGGCACAGCACAGTTTCGGATTTTTAGCAAAAGGAATCTTAAGCATAGTCTTTGGGATCTGGCTTCTTGGATAGATTTTTATGTCTGTGAGGTTCTACATTTTCTCTTGTCTATTTGAGTATGTTCAGTTTTCATTGTCATGCAGTATTCTTTTGCATGGACATACCACAATTTATTAATCTGTTCTTCGTTGATTGGTTTAGGTGTTGCTTCCAGGTCCTGATTGTTTTGACCAATGCTCCATTCATGTCCTGAAGCCCATGATCACACATTTTTTCTCCATTATCCAAGAGTGGACTTGTTAGTTTAGAGAGTATCCAGCCATAGAAGATAGGGTCAAATAGATTTCCCACTTGATTGTGTCAATTTTCATTCCCATTGCTAGTGTCAGCTGCGACTTCTGTTGCCTCAAATCCTTTCCAGCTCTGGCTCTTCCAGACTTTAAAATATAACTCATCCTAGTGTGTGTGTGTGTGTGTGTGTGTGTGTGTGTGTGTGTGTGTGTGTGTGTGTTGGAATCTTATGGTAATTCTAATAGAATTTCCTGGATCGGTAACGACGTCAACCATCTTTTTTGTGCATCCGTGGTCCACTGGAATTCAAGCCAAGGGAATCTTTTTGTTTGTTTTGAGACAGGGTGTCACTAGCCGGGTTGGCCTTGAACTCACCATCCTCTGCCTCATCCTCCTCAGTGCTGGGATTCAAGTGTGGGCCACACTTTAGTCCTTGAAGCCTAAAGAATCTTGGGAACAAAGAATTCCAGAATCCCAGACTTTGGAACAAAGGACTCCAGAATCCTGAGCCTCTCTTTCCTCCTCCGTGTGAAGGGGATCCCAGCTGTTTCCATCTCCCCAGCTGGTGAGGTTCCATGTGGGCAGGGAGGGGAGCCTGGCTCCCAGGAAGCCCTCCCTAGGGTGGCTCCCCGAAGGCCAGGACTTTGTCCATTTTGTTCCCTGATATTTCTGCCACCTGCAACAGAACAGGGTATTGGAGGAATGAATGAATCCTAGAGCAGAGGGATCAAAGAAACCTGCAATTATAGAAGGTTGGGAGCAGAGATGAATAGAATTTAAAAAATTAAGAATGGAGCCAGGCATGGTGGCACACGCCTGTAATCCCAGCAGCTCCGGAGGCGGAGGCAGGAGGATCGCAAGTTGGAGACCAGAGGCAGTCTGTGTAATTTAGCGAGACTCTGTCTCAAAAAATAAAAAAATGGGCTGAGGGTGCAGCTCAGTGGTCCGGCACTTGCAGAGCATGCAAGCTCGAGGCCCTGGTTTCAATCCCCAATACCGCAAAAAAAAAAAAAAAAAAAAAAAAAAAATTAAGAATGATCAGAGCCAGGCATGGTGGTGCACACCTGTAATCCTAGCACTTGGGAGGCGGGAGCAGGAGGATCTCAAGTTCAAGTCCAGCTGGACCTAACAAATAGAAAGAAAAAGAAGGAAGGAGAAAGAAGGAAGGAAGGAAGAAAGAAAGAAAAAGGAAGGAAAGAAGGAGGGAGGGAGAAGGGAGGGAGGGAGGAAAGTCAGATGAGAGCTTAGGAAGAGAGGCTGAGGATGTAGCTCAGTGGCGGAGGCCGTGCTTTAGCATGCGGAGGCCGTGGGTTCCTTTCCCAGCAGCTCAAAAACAGAACAAAGCAAAAGAAAAAAATCTGAGGAAGAAGGGAGTGATCAAAACCCGTCGTGGGCAAACCTCAGACTCTCAATCTTGAACTTGAGATACGAGGGAGCTACAGTGGCCCAGGCCTTCCAGCCCGGAGCAGGAACTGAGAGGAGAGGAGACAGGTCATTCTCCACCGCCTACCTGCGTCCCCTCCCCAGATGGCTCTTACGGCCACTTCTCCTTCCCCAGGACTGCCACCCCCTGGCCTCCACTTTCCTGGTCTCCACCGG
>VMDO01022407.1:0-33524 GCA_007922755.1 Pedetes capensis | reverse complement strand
TCTTGGGAGAAGATAGTATTCAATCTACTCTGTCAGGCACTTTGACAGATAGTGGGTATATAGCAATGACTGTGATCAGGCTTTGCCCTCGAAAACCTCAGAGTTTGGTGGAGAAAAGCTTTAAAATTAAATGTGATAAGCTCTGAGATATGCACCAAATGCAATGAATGCACTGAACAAGTAAGAATCAATTCAACTTAACAAATAAAGAAATATTTAGAAAATAGTTATCATCAGGGTCTTGACTGGCCTATAATAATAACTTATATACATACGGCACTTACTATTTGCAAGCACTTCATATGTATTACATTTATTCTTTAAAAAAAAGTCCATGATTTTTATATTTTCATTATTGTTCAGTAACTTGACAAGCTATTTATAACATGAGATGTTTGGATTAAATGTCAGATCTCTGAGGACAGTAAGATTTAGAAGAAAGATAGAAGGTTTTATAATCAGAGTAACCTGCTTTGCCACTACTGTGTGAGAAAATTATTTGTCCTTTCTGCGTCTTGGTTTCTTAATCTATAACATAATATTATCTTCACATTAAATTTACCATACACTTCATATGAGATAAAAAAATATAGGTGAAAAGTCCAACACTATGTTTAGGCAAATGGGCACTCAATTACAGGTATTTTGTTTTCTTGATTGGATCCTAGGAGATGGGGTAGTCCATAATAAATTAATGTTCTAGAAAGATAATTAGCGAAGCAATGTGGAAGATGTATCAATCTATGAAGAGTCACAAGAAATGTATAGCAGGACTGTTTTGCAACTGTCTAGCCACAAGAAGATGAATGTTGGGACTAAAGTAATAGCAATTGAGATGGAGAAGAAGAAAGAATGATGAGAAACATTCAAAAGTAGAATTTCCTCAGCAGTTGGAAGGAGGAGCAGAATAACCTGACAATTAATAACTTGGGGAACTGGTGGATGGGGCTGCCAGACACCAAGTTAGGAATATAGATGGGTATGACTGTTTGACAGTGGATACTCAATTCTATTTTAGACACATTGATTTAGGGATGTTTGTGAGAAAAGCTGGCTAAATAGGTGGTTGGAGACACAAGTCTAGAGCTCAAAAATCATGCTATGATTTTTTCATATTTGGGAGTCAAAGCCTATAGGACAGTCAAAGACATGCTAGAAAATGAGATCAACTAGGAGGAATATATAGATGAAGTGCAGAAAAAGATAATGACAAAAATATGAGGAATTTAAGGGTTAGACTGTGAGATGGGGTGAAAGGAATGGAGAAAAGGCCTAACCACTTCTAATAAGAAATTTAAAAGAAAAATAAAGAAAGCAATATGACATAGAAATAAAGAGAGGAAGGACTTAAGGAGAAAGGTCAACACATAAGTTATCTCAGAGAAGATTAAAAGCATGAAAACTAGTATAAGTTTACTAGTAAAGTTTTGATGGCATCCATGGAGTATGTGAAAAAATTAATTGGAGAAAAAAGATGGGAATCTGTAGAAGATACATGTGAGCAAAGATGTAGACATAAGGAGTGGTGAAGTGCATTAGCTGGAGATTGAGTTAAGAGGATCAGCTTGGCTTCATCTCATTTTTGTGCAAAGTAGACAAAGGCACCTACTTTGGGCAGACACAACTCTAAAAGTGACGAACTAGATAAAAGATTATAGGCTGAAGTTCAGCTCTGTTATCACTCTGCCTAACCGTTTGCAAACCAATTACAACATCCCTGAGTAAACAATCCTAGGTAGTTGAAATTCTGGGCAGAAGAAGGGCACCACAGGGACAAGTACTGAAGACATCTTCTAGAGACCCTGTGGAGAGCCCGGAAAGCTGGTGAGATTTTGTACTTAATTTAGGAGCCTATGCGGAACCATCCATGTCTGTGAGGTTCACTTAAGGAAGATGAGTCTGTCAGTAAATGGGGATGGGTTGGAGGTGAGGAAACTCCTTAGGGGGATGTTTCCATTGGAGAGCTAAAAACACAAGGCCAATTTCCCTTTGATTTGGTTTATAGCATTTTAAATGAAGTCATTGAGAAAAGAGGTCAGGAAAAGCACAGTATTTGCCCATGGAGGTTTGGTTTCTGAAATTTAAAAAGAATTAGCTCCTCCAGGAACAAATTAGGCAGATAAAGAGACAGAAAGACTCTGTTCACCGTGGCAGTCTGATTTAGTGCCCTCTTTTTCTACCTCTCCAAGGAACTAAGATGCTTTGAAGTACCATTTGTGGCTTTTCCCTTGGGTCATCCTCATGTTTTCTGCTACTAGGAGAAAAGTCGAATCCTAGAAGTCTATTTTGTTGTTGTTAAAAGTTCAGGTAAAAGAACTCACATGCTCCCACAGGAATTGTTCTTTTGCTCATGTCCATTAGCTCATAAAATGACTATTGCCTCACTTGTAATTACCTGTATGATTGTTTTAATAAATCAGTTAGCAAAATAGCAAATAATCCAATCAATAAATGGGCAAATGAACTGAACAGACACTTTTCAAATAAATAAGTGAAAGGGGTCAATGAATACATGAAAAATTTTCAACATCTTTAGTTATCAGGGAAATGCAAAGTAATACTACATTAAGATTCCATCTCACCCCAGTCAGAATGGCTATCACTGAGAAAAAAAAAGAACAACAAATGCTAGGAGAGGATGGCTGGCGGTATTTGTGAGAGATCCGCTGTGTGAATGTAAATCAGTGCAGCCACTATCTAAATCAGCATGGAACTTCCTCAAAAAGCTAAAAATAAAATTTTTGTAAGATTCAGCTACAACAATTCTGGTTATATACCCAAAAGAATGAAAAACAGTTTATTATAGAGATACCCACATACCTGTGTTTATCATTGTATTATTCATAATAGCCAAATTAAGAAATAGCCTAGGTGCCCATCAGTGGATTAGCGGGTGAAATGTGATATACATATACAATGGAGTTTCACTCAACGATAAGAAAGAGTGACATTTGTAGGAAATGAATTTTTAGGAAAATGGATGGAACTGGAGATCATCTTGTTAAGTGAAATAAACCAATCCTACAGAGAGAAGTATCCCATGTTTTCTCTTATATTTTCATTCTACAGGGGGAATGGACATGTAAGTAAAAGTATAAAATTAGTGATGTGGAAGAGAGAGGAGATGAGGAGATAAGAAATAGTAATAGAGAGAGGAAATACTCAAAGTACATTATACATGTATGTAGAAATGCTATAATGATATATATATATATATATATATATGCTATAATAGTAAAACTAATATATGCTAATAAAAAACAAACTAAAAATAAATAAATTGGGTAGTTAGGTTTGATGAATCCAAAAAGACATGAAAAATGGGCACTAATGAGTGCAGGTATGTGAGAAAATTATCCAAAGCTAGGAAAATCTATCTGGAATGCTTTTGGCAAATAGTGTCCCACTCCACAGAGATAAGAAAAATGTCTGCTCTGTCCAGTCAGACTGCAAAACCTCTTAATTCACAGAGAAGCATTGGCCAAGTAGTGCAGAATTAATTCAAGATGGAACATTGCTCCAAACCTACATCACAGATAATTTTTATGATTTTCCAGATCTAAAAAGAACAAACTGATTCCAAGTAACTAAAACGAAGTCAAAAAGATTTATGGAATTCAAAACTACATAGCACCAACCAAAGCAAGATTCACAATGTCTACCTTCTATTTAAGATTACTAGGCACATAAAAGAAGGCAAAAAAGTACAACCTATAAAGAGAAAAATAATACATTATTTTAAATAGACTGATAATTGACATAGATATTAGAATTAGAACACAAGGAAGGACAGTGAAACATTTATCATAACTTCTATCTGATCAAAAATTAAGGACACAGAAGATAAAAATGACCCAAATTAAAATTCCCAAGATCAAAATTAATGTATCAGAAATTCAAAATCCAGTAGCTAGGATTAATGGCAGACTGAATATTGCAGAAACATTAACTTGAAGATATAGAAGTAGAAACTACCCAAAAATAAAACATGCAGAAGAAAAAGACACTTTTAAAAATGAAAAGAGCATCAGAGCACAATGGTATAGCTTTGACTGCAGATGTCAAAGGAAAGAAGGGAGCGATGGAGGATGAAAGAATAATTCAATAAATTAATGACCAAAATTTTTACAAAGTTAATAAACAATGTTGTTGTTGTTAGGAGACTTCAAGTCAAGTTCGACTCATAGAGACCCTATGTAGAGCAGATCAAAACACTCCCTGATTCTGTGCCAGGCATAGGATCTTATTTATGTTTAAGCCCATTGTTGCAGACACTGTGTCAATCCATCTGGTGGAGGGTTTTCCTTTTTTTTGCTGACCTGCGACTCTCCCAAACATGATGTCTTTCTCCAGGGATTGGTCCCTCCTGACTATATGTCCAAAATATGTAAGACACACTCTAGCCATCCTTGCTTCCAAGGAGCACTCTGGTTACACTTCTTCTAGGACAGATCTGTTGGTTCTTTTGGCAGTCCATGGTATATTCAATAGTCATCTCCAGCACCATAATTCAAAAGCACTAGTTCTTTTCCTATCTCCCTTGTTCAATGTCCAGCTTTCACAACCATATGATGTGACTGAAAATACCATGGCCTGAGTCAGGCACACCTTCATCTTCAAAGTCACATCTTTACTTTTCAATACTCTAAAGAGATCTTTTGCCACAGCTTTTCCCAAAGCAATGTGTCTTTTGATTTCTTAACTGCTGCTTCCATGGGTGTTGATTATACAGCCAAGCAAAGCAAAATGATGGACAACCCCAATTTTTTCTCCTATTATTGTGAAGTTGCATATTGACCCAGTCATAAGGATTTTTGTTTTGTTGATGTTTAGTCGCAACCCATACTGAAGGCTATGATCTTTGATCTTCATCATTAAATGTTTTAAATCCTCTTCACTTTCAGCAAGTAGAGTTGTGTCATCTGCATAGTGCAGGTTGTTAATGAGTCTTCCTCCAATCCTGATGCCATGTTCCTCTTCATAAAGTCCAGCTTCTTGGATTATTTACTCTGTATATAAATTGACTCACATAGCTGAGAAGCTCATTGAGCCTTAAGAACAACATGAAGAAAACCACACCAGTGCAAGTCATTTCAAACTGCTAAAAAAAAAAACGCACAAAAGCAAACATCTTAAAAGCAGCCAGAGAAAAAGGACATGTTATGTAGGGAAGAACAAACCTAAAGATTACATCAGATTTCTTATCATAAATGGTCCAAGTAAGATGACAGTAGAGGAAAATCTTTAAAGTACTGGGTCAAGGAAGGACTGTCAACCTAGAATTCTGCACTCAATGAAAATACTTTGCTAAATATAAAGGCAAAATAAAAATCTTTTCAGACATACCAAGCTGAAAGAATTTTTCAGATATGCACTATAAGAAATGTTAAAAGGAGTACTTCAGAGAAAGCAAAACAAATCTATGCTTTTATAAATAAACAACATAACATATTAAGAACAGAACCTTAGAAAAAGTCTGTCAGTTCCTACCTGTGTGACTTCAGACAAATAACATTTTGGAAATTCAGTTTTCTTATAAGTAAGTTGATAATAATGATAGTACCTACCTCAGAGGATTATTGTAAAATTAAATTTTGTGATATGTATATGTGTGTATTTATGTGCATATCAGTCAAAACAATGAATGTTAACTGGCATAATATAAGTGTTATAACTTTAGGCTACTTTTTATGGCTACATCCATGCATAGTAAAAGTATAAATACACAGGTGAGAAGGATATCCACACAACAATCCCACAAACAAAAAAAGCCAATGAAAAAGCAAAAGATAGCTAGAAATAATATGATCCAAAGATTCAGTATGAGACACATGAGGGAATGAAGCCACACTTACTTTTCCTGCCTAATTGATGAATTCTGACAAGAGAAAGACAGTTAATACTCTTCTTAGTGGTACTACATGCAAGAAAGAGACTATAGGAAAGAATCACTCTTTTATGCTTAAACTTATACCCTCACTGGAAGTCCAGACCTCAGGTGGAAAATTGAGGATGGACATTCTTCCTTTGTGGAGATGGCTGGGCCTAATATCAAGACTTAAGGGCATAAGCACTCACCACTCTCAGACAGTAAATTCTTAACTCCCATAGGTGTGAATGATCTTCAGGGTCCAAGGATATATTTGAAATTATATTTAAAAAGAACACATAGGATTACTGAGGGCATGCATGTGTGGATATGTGAGTGTTTAAAGAGAAGTTTCATAGTTTTCATCAGATTATCATAGCAAAAACTTTAACCCTTAAAATAAAATGAATTACTGACCAGGAAAAAATGAATTTAAACCAGGAAGCACATTTAATGATGTTGTCTGGTTTCAAAAACTAATCCATGAGTTAAAGGTCCCTAGGGGTTTTGTTAGTCCTTGGGACTACTAAAATAACTAAAATGCCTTCAATATTGTAGTGGACTGGGAGCAATTGCACAGGTATTCCCAGCTGCTCAGGAGGCTGAGGTAGGAGGCTCACAAGTTTGAGGTCAGGCTGAACAATTTAGTGAGACTCTGTCTTAAAAATAAAAAAAGGACTGGGGATGTAGATCAGTGGTAGAGTGCTCACCTTGCATATGCAAGGCCTGGGTTCAATCCTCAGTACTACAAAATTAAGGTGTACACAGAATATAATTTGCTAATTGATTATGAGAAATACAATCCCCTGACCAACAGGGAATAGATTAATAACATTTTTCTCCTATAATGCATTTTAAAACCAAAGTTATGGTATTCTCAAGTTTATATGGATAGAATTAGTACTGAAAGCATTGTTGTTGTTGATGTTGTTAGGTGCTGTTGAGTTGGGTCCAACTCAGAGCAACCCTATGTAGGGTTTTCAATGGCTGATTGTTTGGGGATTGCTTAGGGATGAATTGCCATGTCCTTTTCCCATTTTCTCAGTGCTGGGTATCAAACCCAGGAACTCAGAGAGCACAGAGCAGCAAACTACCAACTAAGCGAAAACCCAGCCCCTTTGAAAGCATTAGACAGTCTTGTTAAACATAACAAATAAGAGAATTTGAAAGTCTTTCCTACTTTAAAAATAATGTTGGCAAGTGGGGTTCACTGTGCTGATATTTGACAAAGTAGACTTCAGCCCTAAATTAATCAGATGGGGCAAAGAAGATCAGTACATATTAATAAAGGGAACAACCAACCAAGAAGACATAACAATTGTAAATACCTATGCACTGAACACTGGCACACCTAATTTCATAAAGGCTATTATTGGCCATAAACAAACATATAGGTCCAGTTACTACAATTATGGGTGACTTCAATACCCCACATCCACCAATAGATTATCAAAACAAAAACTCAACAAAGAAATGGTGGAGTTAATTAACATGATAGATTTAACAGACTTTCAACCAATAGATATAACAGAATATTCTACCCAACAGATAAAGAGTATACATTCTTCTTAATGTCACATGGAACTTTTTCTAAAACAGATCACATTTTAGTTCACAAAACTAGTCTCAACAAATACAAAAACTGAAATCATTCCTTATATCTTATCAGATCAAAATGAAATTAAACTAATTCAATAGCAAAAGAAGCTATAAGAATGTTACAATAATAGCTGGGTGCGGTGGCACACGCCTGTAATCCCAGCAGCTTGGGAGGCGGAGGCAGGAGGATCACAAGTTTGAGACCAGAGGCAGTCTGTGTAACTTAGTAAGACCCTGTCTCAAAAAGTAAAGAAGAAAAATGATCTGGGAGTGCAGCTCAGTGGTCCAGCACTTGCAAAGAATGCAAGTGTGAGGCCCTGGGTTCAGTTCAACTCCCAGTACTGCAGGAAAAAAAAAAAGTTACAATATATATTTTCAATGAAACCAAGAACTGGTTCTTTGAAAAGATAAGCAAGATCATCAAGCCCTTAGTCAATCTAACTCAAAGAGAGAGAGAGAGACAGAAAGAGAGAGAGAGAGAGAGGCATTCAACTTAACAAAATTAGAGATGAAAAAACTGTCATAACAACAGATACCAATGAAATACAGAGGATTATCAGAGATTACTTTGAGAACTTGTACTCCCCCAAAAAACAAAAATACAGACAAAAGTGGGTACGTTCTTTACCACTTATGAGCTACCAAATTAAATCTAGCAGATATAAATAAATTAAACAGACCTATAACAACAAAGAAAAGCCCAGGTTCTGATGAGTTCACAGCCAAATTCTATCAAAATTTTAATTAATGTTTATTCTCCTCAAACTATTCTACAAAATAGAGAGGGAAGGTATACATCCAAAATTATTCTAAGAAGCCAGTATCACCTTGATACTAAATCCAGGCAAGGACAATACACAAAAGGAAAACTACAGACCAATTTCCCTGATGAACATTTGTGCAAAACTCCTTGATAAAATTCTTGCAAACCAAATACAGCAACATATAAAAAAGATCATACACTATGATCAGGTGGGCTTTATTTCACAAATGCAAAGTTTGCTCAACATATGCAAATCAATAAATGTAATGTAACACCTCAATAGACTTAAGGTCAGAAATCATAAGATCATTTCAATAGATGTTGAAAAAGCTTTTGACAAAGTTTAGCATTTCTTCATGATAAAATTCCTGAAGAAACTGGGAATAGAAGTAACATACCTCAACATCATAAAGGCCATTTTGATATTATACTAAATGAGGAAAAATTGAAAGCATTCTCTCTAAGATCAAGAATAAGAAAAAGATGTCCATTCTCTCTTATTCAATATAGTGATTGAAATTCTAGCAACCAAGCAAGAGAAAAAAATAAAAGAGATATAAATATGGGACAAAATCATCATTATTTGAAGATGACATGATTCTATACTTAACAGACCCTAAGACTTGATGAGAAAACTCTTAGAGCTAGTTATCTCCTTCAGCAAAGTAGCAGGATACAAAATTAACATTCAAAAATCAATAGCACTTCTATATACCAATAATGAGATAGAAGGGAAGGAAATAAAGAAATATCATTCACAATAGCCTCCACCAATTAATTATTTAGAAATTAATATAACCAAAGATCCTAAAAACCTTTAGAATGTAAACTTCAAAGCATTAAGAAAAGATATTGAAGAAGACACTAGAAGATAGAAAGACCTCCCTTGCTCATGAATCAAAAAAATTAATATTGTAAATATGTCCATGCTACCAAAGGTAATCTACAGACTTTGTGTAATAGCCATCTAATTTTTAATGGTGTACTTCACAGAAATAGAAAAAAATCCTAAAATTCATATGGAAACACAAAAGACTCTGGATGACCAAAGCAATTTTAAGCAGCAAAAAAGCAGTGCAGGAAGCATCACAATACTGGACATCAAACTATATTATAGGACCATAGTAACAAAGCTAGATTGGTATTGCCACAAACATAGGCAAGAAGATCAATGGAACAAAAAAATCCAGATGTACTCTCATGTACCTACAGTCATCTGTTCATTAACAAGAGTTCCAAAGACATATGTTGGAGAAAAGATAGTCTGTACAACAAATGATGTTATCCAAACTGGATATCCATATGCAGAAGAATGAGAATGGACCTGTATCTTTTTCCCTGTAAGAAGATTAATTCTAAATGGATCAGAGATCTGAATGTAAAACAAGAAACTTTGAAACTACTATGAGTTAATATAAGGAACACACTCCAACACATAGACATGGGCAAGTTCTTTCTTGATAAGATTCCAATATCCCAGAAAATAATACCAAAAATAGATAAATGGGACTTCATAAAATTAAACAGCTTTTGCACAGAAAAGGAAACAATTAATGAAGTGAAGGAAGAGCCCATAGAATGGGGAAAAATCTATGCTTCCTACACATCTAATACATGATTAGTAACTACGATATATAAAGAAACTATGAAATTAAATACCAATGTAGCAAATGACCTAGTAAATGAGTAGGTAGTGGACCTGAACAGTTTTCAAAAGAAGAAATACAGGTGGCCAATAAAGATATGAAAGAATGTTCAGTATCATTCCACCTCTCTCCAGTCAGAATGACTAGCTTCAGCAGAGTAGACTACAAATGCTAGCAACAATGTGGAGAAAAGGGGGCCCTGTTACACTGCTGGTGGGACTGTAGATTGGTGCAGCTATTATGGAAGTCATTGTAGAGATTCCCCAGAAAACTAAAAATAGAATCACCATATCATCCAGCTATACCACTCCTAGGCATATGTCAAAAAGAAAACAAGTCATCATATCACAGGGACACCTGCACTTCCATGTTTTTTGTAGCTCTCTTCATAATTGTAAAAGTGTGGAATCAACTCAAATACCCATCAACAGATAATTGGATTAAAAATGGGATAATATTCAGCAGAAAAGAATAAGGAAATTATGTCATTTGCAGCAAAATGAATGGAACTGGAGATCATCATTTTAAATGAAATAACCCAGACCCAAAAAGAGAAATATTGCATGTTTTCACTTATATGTATGTATGTGTGCATGTATGTATATGTGTATGTGTGGGTATATATATATGTATATATATATTTGAATATACCTAAGCTTATAAGGGGCTGTGATATAGCTCAGTTGGTAGAGTGCCACTCTGCAGTCTTTGAGGCCCTGAGTTTGATTCCCAGCACCACAAAAATGGGAGAAGGATGTGGCAATCCACTCCCAAGGCAATCCCAAAACTATAAGCCATTGAAAACCCTGCGAGGGTCCCTATGAGTCAGAGATGACTTAACAGCTCCTAACAACAACAAGATTATAAAATACAAGGGGACCTATCATGAGGGTGGAGGAGACAAGAGGGAGGAAGAGGAGGATGGGAAAATTGAGAGGAGGGGGAGCAACATGTGGGGGTAGACAGGGACAGAACAGGCTTCAATTCTATGAAAATCCCAATACAAATGTCACTATACTGTATGCAAGGGCTTCGCTTTCAATCACTCGGTAGAGTACTTGCTCTGTGTTCTGTGTCGCCCAGGTTCAGAGTGCACCACAAAAATCCCTAGCACCACAAAAATAGGAGAAGGACTTGGCAGCCTACTCCTGAAACAATCCTAAAGCAATCAGCTATTGAAAAACCATATGAATAGCAGAGACATAGCGCCGGGCATGGCACAGTATTGAGGAGTATTTTATTCTGTTGTACATAGGGTTGCCATGAGTCAGACCTGACTTGATAGCACCTGACAACAACAAATACTGTATGCAATTTTTTTAAAATCATAGTATACCTCATAAATATGTGTAATTATCTTTATATATTAAAAAGAGAAAAATGACATCCATGAATTTTGCATGAAGATGTAGATCATTTCTTACCTTTCTAAAAGTACTATACACTGCATAATGATGATACAGTTTATTTATCAAATCACCTATAGGTCAAATACATTTTTGTAGTTTTTGGTAATTATTCTGTATAAAATATCCCTTCATAAGTTCTTATAAACACACACATCATTTTATCCTTTGATTTAAAAAACTGTTTTAATTAAAACTACCTTTACAATATAAAATGGTTTTTCAAATCTGTGATGATACCACTCACTTTCACAAAAGCAATGCATGTATGTGTGCATTGTGCCTCATCCTTGGCAACACATGGTATTGTCATTATTTTAACTTAAGCTATTTATGTATGCAATAATATATTTTTAGTTTGCACTTATCCAGAGATTCTGATGTTGTATACTACATGTTTATTCTCACACATATTCCCCATGAAAATAGCCTTTTCAATTCTTTTGCTCATTTTCACTATTGAGATTTACATTTTCTTTACAGTTATATACAGAATTCCTTTGTTACAGCTGTTTAGACAAAAAAAAAATTGGCAATGGGAATAGTAGTCATGATATATTTTGATCCCATGGACTTTCTCTTTATTCTGAGCATAGCTGATTGTTCCCTGATCAATCTGCTCATAAGCTCCATGATTTGTGCATGTATGTGTGTGTGTTTGTGTGTGTGTGTTTTCTTTACATTGGTTGATGATATTAAATTATTGCTCTAAATTTGCTAATATAGCATGGAAAGGAAAACAATTCTTGGTTTTAACTCTAAAAGCACAATACTAATTTTTTACCCTCACATTCTAAGAGAATTGTCAAATAATCTCAAGTACCATTCTTAACAATAACCTTATTTCCAAAACAAAAATATTTCCCAATAGTCTCTTAATATTGCATAATATTTACTGATTGAATTCTCAAAAGTGTGATGCATGTAAAGCCCTACCCTTTTTCCTCCATGTCCACCCCCTCACCACCACCTACCACAGAGGAAGGAGAAACAAAGTATGTAGAAACATGGGTGTGCATGCACACAGGGCATGATCCTTTCTCTCTCTCTCTCTCTCTCTCTCTCTCTCTCTCTCTCACACACACACACACACACACACACACACACACACACACAGAGAATAACTCTCTCTCACACACATATAAGAATAACTGGTGAGGCAATAACAGTCTAGACCTCAAAGATCTTATATATAAATTCTCTCTCTGTCTGTCTCTCTCACACACATACAGAGAGAGAGAGAGAGAGAGAGAGAGAGAGAGAGAGAGAGAGAGAATTTATATTAAGATCTTTGAGGTCTAGACTGTTATTGCCTCACCAGTTATTCTTGAGACTACACCTATAAGGGACAACCAGAAAATCTTACCACTAAGTTATAGTTGGTTTATAGTAGATCTTACATAAAGAAAAGAATAACTGTACTACATAAAATAAGAATAGTATCTATTGTGAAGATGCTGACTTGCCTTTGTAAGGATGTTCTGAATAACACATTAATGACAAAAATCTCCTTTGAGAAATAAAACCCCTACCTACATTGAAATCTTTTCAATGTGCCATTTCTATATAATGCATGCTCATTAAAGGAGATTCTGGGGATTTTCCTAGTAAAATCATTTAAAAGACCCTTTAAATATTAAATATTTCTTACAAATACTCATTAAGTGCAGAGTTGGAACCATTCTAGTTATCCTTTGCTATTTCCCTTTCCCTACTGCAATAAGGAAGATCAATGAATAGGACCTCTGAGTCATTTCTTAATTATTTTAGGGAGAGTAAATTAGGGGCTTGGAGGAGGATGTGGCATTCCATTCCTGAAAACAACCTCAAAACAATAAGTCATTGAAAACCCTATGAGGATTGCTATCAGTCGATGGGACTTGAAGGCACCTAACTACAACAAAAAATTAGGGGCAGGAGGAAAAGAGTAAAATATTAACCCCAAAGCAGTACTGCCATCCCTTTAGTCTCTTTTATAGTACAATCATGACTTATAAAGCTTTCATTTCAGAAGAGTCTGAAACTCTGAAGAGACATCAAATGAAAATTATTCCAAGACACATTCCCTGCAATGTTTATATTGCATAAAAGTGGAAAATACTGAACATAAAAAGTGTGAGCAGTAGGAAAGAAAAGAAACAAAGCAAATGAAAAATGTAGCCTACTCAGAGGGATAGAGAGACAGACACACAGAAAAAGATAGAGAGACAGAAACAGAGACCTAAAGAAAAAATCTTTTCAAAACATGATTCAAGATTTTCAAATATAGTGCACTATAACATGACTCAAGATTTTCAAATATAGCGCACTATAATGTAAATTAAAATTAGAACTTAGTTTAGAAAATAGGGATGATTAGCTCAGATAATTCTTTTCTCTACCTTCATCAACACCCCCTACCATGCCTTTGTCAAGGTAAATATGCTTCTACTTCTTTAGAGTGGACAGCATGACACCGAATTAAATTTTAGCAGAGCTCTGTCACTAGCCAATAGCTAATCAAACATGCATCTAATTGAGCATCTTCTATAGACCAGGCCTTTACTAGAAGGCAAAGCTACACATTCAGAGATATTGTTCTAGGAAAGCTCACAGTACATGCCTGTAACAAATGGTTACGGATGCTCTTGTCATAGCAAAATACCAGGCACTTAAAGATATAATGTGCAGCAAGGTAGACATGTCCTCTGATGCCATGGAAATGGCATGTTAATCCAGAAGTTAGATGGTAAGCAATTTGTTGCACAATTATTCATAACAACTGTCATGAAATTTAACCACACACATACTTACTGCCCTTACCTGATTTGGAGAAGCAAATGCTTTTTACTTAACTATCTGTAGGTTTTAGAGCTATTTCCTGCCTCCAGGTTCAAATCAAAGCTCCATTTCTTCTAGTTTTATAACTTTGAACAAGCCACTTAACTTTGCCAACTGCTGTACGTGTTAGTTTCTTAATTGCCAAAATGAGGACAATAACAGAACATTTTATTGTAGGACTATGTTGTTGTTGTTAGGTGCCTTTGAGTCGGGTCCAACTCATAGCTACCCTATGGATGATAAATGAAACACTACCCAACCTTTTGCCATACCCAGCACTATGTCAGTGGTTCTCTGCTATACCTAGGGTTTTCAACGGCTGATTGTTTTTTGGGGAGTGAGCTGCTGAGTCCTTCTATCTAACCTTTAGCACCTGGTATTCTCAGGTAGTCTCAAATTCAAGTACTAACCAGGCCTAATCATGCATAGCTTCTGAGATCTGATAGGATCAGATGCCAGGGTGGTATAGCTGTAGGCTTGTAGGACTATATTGTGATATTAATGAATTGCTATGTATGTAAAGTGTTTATGACAGTCTGTCACATAATAAAGCTCAGAAAAATGGTAGGTGAAATTATGTGTATCAAAAATATGTGAAGGGAGAAGGATGGGAAAGTAAGGAAGAAAGAAAGAGTCAGTTCCGTGTAGTGGACACAGTATCTGCATAGGTCCTCAGAAAGGAAACAGAATATTTGAAGAACAAAGAAAATTAAAAGAACAATAGTGCAGAATTTGCTCAGAGAGGGAGGAAGAGACCTTGCAAGCCCTTAAGAGTTTAAGACATTGATGCAATTGGATGATATTAAAAATTTAAACAGAGAGTCATGTGGTTATATTTTTGTTGTAAGCAAAATAATTGGCAGTGCAAAGAATATAAGGGCAAAAATGAAAGAAGAAACTGAAGGAGCTACAGCAACAATATTAGTGGAAAAATGATGGTGACTTAGCCTTGGGAGATATAGTTCAGATGGAAAGACAGAATGAAGATGCCACTGATGATGGAATGTAGGTCAAGCTACTATTTTAATTAATTAGGTTTCAACTTTCTATAATTGAATGATTGAAGGGGTTACCTATGTAAATAACTATAAGAAGAGAAGGTTTAGGATAAAAATTAATGAATTCAATATTTGAGCATGTTTATTGGTTTGCTAGGCTTGTCAAAACAAAATTCCACAGATCAAATGGCTTAAATACTGGAAATAAATTTTCTCACAGTTCTGGAAGGTGGAAGTTCAAGATCAAAGTTCCAGCAGGTTCAGCTTTTTCTGAGGCCTCTCTCTTTGGCTTATAGATGGTTCCCTTCTTGCTATGTCCTCAGACACTTGTCCCTCAGTCTGTGTCTGTCTTTATCTTTGTTTCTTATAAAGACAGCAGACATAATAGATTTAGGTCTATCCTAATGATACCATTTCAATTTAACCATCTCTTTAAAAGGATTGTCTCCAAATACAGTCATATTCTGAGGTTCAGAGGTAAGTAATCAAAATATGAATTTTAATGAGGACATAATTCTGCCCATAACATCATATTACATTTGGTAGGAGCAATAAGAAAGATATGGGCATGTTATATGAATACAAAATATAGATCTGGAGTTCAAAAGAAAAATCATGGCTGGAAATGCTAACATTGTTTGTATATTACTGATAACTGAAGTAAGGATGTGGGTGTCATCACCAAAAATACAGAGAGATGGAAAGTGGAAGAGGGATTAGTACTGAGTGTTCAGAAGGAAAGAAGAGGTGAAAAGGAGGAAAAACTTCCCAGGTGAAAGAAGAGCCTCAAAGACTTAGAAGTAGTACCCCAAAAAACACACAGAAAAAGAATATGAGGTCATGGAAAAATTGTTTCAGAAAGGATGTGTGGTCAATGTTAAATGCTATGATAGATATTATGGAAATGGTAAATATTCTAAATTTTAATGGACAATACTGATATGTAAAGAGATAGAACAGTAATACAATTTGTTATAATAGAAGTAGAGTGAGACAGGAACAGGAGGACCTCTATTATTTAATGTATATTTATAGAGGGATACTACAATCAGTATTAGGAGCATAATAGCAAAAGGATAGAAGAAAGTACTTGCTCTGGTAGAATTTACAGTTCAGTCAGACATTTAAAACAGAATATGAGAGGCTGGGAATGTAGCTCAGTGATAGAACACTTGCCCTACATGGACAAAGCCCTGGGTTTGATCCCCAGCACAGGAAAAAAGCAAAAACAAACAAACAACAATAAAAGAGTATAAGTGCTATTATAGGTGCTACAAGTGCTATTATAGAGATTTTTTTTGAAAGGGCAGAGCATGGAGGTGCAGAAGAGATACACCTAACTAAGGGAATGACTATTCCCCAAACACAGAGGTCTGAAAGATTTCATTGTCCTTGGGAAGTGATAATCAAAATGGAGAGAGCTGTAACAAAAAGAGCAAAGAAACATATGCATAAACACAGAAGTTGAAATCATGTTATGAAAGCATTTTAATATCAAAGAAATTTTCATTTTTTTCTATACAAAATGAGTCTGAGGCTTTTAAAATGAAGTGAAATGATTAGTTTTGTTTTATACAAATATCATTGATAGTAAGCTAGAGGATGGGCTGTAGTAAATATTAATTGGTGGCAGACTTCTTTGTTAAGATTCTGCCACATCAGTCTAAAATATAGGCAATGAAAGCTGTACTGAACTGGTGGAAAGAGAGAAACAGAAGAAAGGGCTGACTAGGCAGCATTTCCTGACCAGAAATGTCACAATATCCAATAAAGGTGAGAGAAAAAAGAGGAGTCAAGAAAGAAGTGTCAAGAAAACAATAAAATCAGGTAAATAATGATGCTATTATTTTTATTGGACTTTTTAATGTACATCTTAATGTGATTCATTCTGACATGCTTTTCATTGTGGCATTTACATATATGCATTTTGATGTACATTATTCATATAGGTTCCCCCTTACCCTCTTGTATGCCTCCCCCCCACCCTCCCCATCTAAGTCTTCTCTATCATTTACTTGGTAATATTTTTGTATATGTACTTGAGTCCCAGTTCTGTTTAAGATAGAAATTTTTCCTGTAGCAAACTTTGTTATTATCGTGTCAGAACAATTGCATGCATTTTCTAGACCATTTATATTGACACCATTCTTAGCTTTTTTTTTTTTTCTGTTTTATTTTGATCCGACCTTTGAATACGATGTTATTGAAGACCACAGTTGATTGAAATGGTCTGGATATTCAAGAATGTAATTGGGGTGGGAAAATACAATAAAATAATAATCATGCTTCTTTTCTTCTTGTATGCTTTCCTTCTTGCTATCAGGCTGCCATGAGAGCCACATTGTTATAGCAAAAATGCAAAGAAAGAAAAGAAATTTAGATTTTTGTTCCTAAATAGAATTGTGAAGTACATTGTACAAAGTTTTTGGTAAAGTTTTAAATTGTGAATCATACCACCCTGGCATCCTACCTCATCACATCCCAGAAGCTAAGCAGGGTCAGACCTGATTAGCACTTGGATGGGTGATCACATGGGAAAACCAGCTGCTGTAGGCTAGGGAGATGGATGCAGCAGCCCATTCCCAAGACAATCAGCCATCAAAACCCTATGAATAGCAGAGAAGCATTGACAATAGTGCAAGGCACGGCACAGTGTTGGAGAATGTTTCATTCTGTTGTACGTAGTATTGCTATAAGTCAGACCCAACTCGATGGCACCTAACAAGAACAACAAGTTTTGATGAACAAAAGCCAGAGCCCTTAATATAAAGGGCAAAATTTTAAGCCTTAAATAGCAAGCAAAGAGAAGTCTGAGCTTGCTATGAATCAATGTCTTCTATCTCCCAGAGAGAAGGTAAAATTTCCTGGGGCTAGTGAAGAAAAGACTGAGAGAAGAAATTCATATTTATATACTCAGATGGGGCTCTGAGAAGCAAATCCCCTTCTGCAGACTAAAACATTTTGTTAGAGGAAGAACAGGTTAAAGACAAACCATCCAGATTGGGTATCAAAATCATTTAGACCTGTAAACCTCTAATAATTTGGCTTATCATTAGCAGAATACAAATAAAAGCATCAGTCTCTCATGATTCCAAAGTGGCATGAAAGACGACCAGAAATTTTCTACATTTACATTGGGAGAGTCTCAAAAGTCACAGGGTGAGCCAGCAGGTCTGTGCTGTGTTGTGAATCAGTGTCGAGTAAGTTTTCTGGATGAGTACTGGAGCCCAGGTAGAAACACAACCATCTCAGAAGGCCTTCTAATGTAGAAGCCAACCTTAATGAGACAGCAAGGCAGCCACAGGCCAGATAGACTCCTGCCTCCCCATCTTGCCAACCACACCTATTTATGCTATAGAAAATTACATGCAACCTCAGAGAGAGCTGACAGAGAGGCAAACCAATAATCAGCTGAAACTAAACTAAGCTGTAACTTTCTGCTATTAGACTGAATGTTTGGTGATTGAAAAGTAAAGATATGATTTTGCTTATAGAAGTTCAGTAAGTAATTAAAATGTAGATCTAGGACTAAGAAGCCCAGACCAGGAATTCTAGTTTGGGACCCATCACGGCACAGATGATAGTTTTCATGTTATGGACACACAGGTGATAGGTTTCAGATAAAGCCATAGGCGTCTAAGGGTCTGGACAGAGCCCTCAGTGCTGTCGCATTTAGGGTGCAAGAAAAGAAGGAGACAGGAATAGAGACAAAAAGATGTGGTCAGAGATGAAATGTAGGGGAAGAAAAAAGCACTGTCAGGAGGGATGGCAAGAAATCCACATCACCAGAACCAAAAGTAACAAGATCCTGTGGAACGAACACCAGGCATAAGCAGGCTATCACTGACTTGATCAGGAGAATTTTATGGAAATGATGGGGACAAAAAAGATGCAATAGATTGAGAAGACTGGGGTAAGTTGATAGAGAATGTAAGCCATGCAGGCTGTGGTTTTAGGAAAACAGTGCAGAAAGGAATGAGGGAGACAGGAAAGAACTTTGAAGGGGATAGCATTTAAGTGAATGATTTGGGTTTTAAACTGACTTTTATTTTCCTTGTGAACATATTATGATTCGTTTTGTTTGTTTTGTGGATGAGGAACAGAATGTTACTGTAGATGAGAAAGAAAGAAAAACAGATGAAAGATGTTAGTGACTTAAAGAGTAGCAAGAATGTTGGATACTGCAAAGTCAAAAAAGTTGGCTTGAAAAGAAGCAACCTGGGGGAATAAATGAATGAAATTAGAATGAATACTGTAACATATACAACTGGAGAAAATGAAGGACTACATTAAGTGATTTTCCCTTATGTTTTTTGTCAGAATGGTGATGAGTTGTTAAGTAGGGAGATAAGGAAAGGAGAAAGGCCAGGAACTTGTGAATCCTAGGACGAGTGTGATGAATAAAGAACTATGGAGCAGTTTCTGAGGGTGAGAGCTGACCTGAAAGCAAACCCCTAAAACATTGGTGTTACCTATCAGCACAGTATTTTTTACAACAAAATTTATTGGTGAATATGATTACAAATTAACTAAGATGCAATTTCCTTTGATCAGTTTGCTCACTTGTATAAAAAAATGAGTAAAGAAGCTGGGTGCAGCAGTTCACACCTATAATCCCAGCGATTCAGGAGGAGGAGGCAGGAAGATCGCAAGATCAAGACCACAGGAAGTCTGCATAATTTAGGGAGGCCCTGTCTCAAAAAAGTAAAAAAAAAAAAAAAAAAAAAAAAACAGGTTGAGGGTGCAGTTCAGTGGTACAACACTTGCAAAGCATGCAAGTGTGAGGCCCTGGATTCAACCCCAATACTGCAAAAAAAAAAAAAAAAAGGGTAAAGAAACAATGAAACAATTGCAGTTTGGTGTGATATAAGGGTAAAGAAGGTGCCCAGTATGGACAACTAACCTTGGATGTTAGAGAAAGCTTCAAAAAGGACACGACATGTTTAGGATTTGAATGAGGTGGTTTTCTAATGGAGCAGGAAATAAAGATTTCTAATTACAGGCAGAACTTAGGGAAATTATGGAAATATAAAAAATGTTGTCAATTTTGGAATATGGAGTAAATTTTATGTAGATAGGGAGGGTAAAGTTTGGAGATTGCACTGGAAATGTAACGTTAGAGGTTGCAGTAACTAATTTTTCAGTTTCTTTCTAGTTTTTCTTCAGTGGTTTTGTATTTTAATTATGTAGTAGGAAAAGTATAGCAGGAATATAGTAGGAGTATATTAGTAGGTTGGGAGAAGGACCTGGCAAGCTCCTCCCAAAAATCAATCTGCCTTTGAAAACCCTATGAATAGCGGAGAAGCACTGATAATAGTGTTTCCCCTGTTGTACAGAGGGTCGCTATGAGTCGGATACCGACTTGACGGCACCTAACAACAACAACAACATATTAGTAGGAGTATAGTAGGAAAAGTGTACTCATTGCTGTTATGAAATAGTATTTTTTAGTCCAATAATAAAACACATTCAAAGAGAAAACTAGAAAAAGAGACATTCTATCATCATGTTGCATATGGCCAATTAACTCTTCAGGATTATCCATGCAGAGTTAGATAAATAGCTGGATAGCTGGGATGATAGATGGACAGATGTATATTGATAAATGTATTTCCTGAAAATTATATTATTCCTTGGTTTCCTCTTTGGAAATCATAGCTAAGACCACATTGAAGAATAATTACATGAAAAGAAAAGGAATATATGAGACTGGTGTGGTGGTGCACAACTGTAATCCCAGCACTCGGAAGGGCAAGGCAGGAAAACCAACACAAGCTCGAGGTCAACTTGGTCCACATGGTAAATTCTAGGCCAGCCTGAGAGAGACACTGTCTAAAAAATAATAAAAGGAAATACAATATTTCCTTTGGCTACAGTTGGGAAGATATTTATGTTGATCTAGAAGAGATTTATTTGCACATAATTGCACATCAGATGGAAGCAAGTAGTCTGTGCAGTAATCTATTATAATTTGATACCCATGAGGCCCTACAATGATACACCTTACATAGTACATCATTGGAATGATAAAAATGAAAAGGAACTTTCTGGTGACAGTATGCCTAAAACAAATGTGTTGGATTGCAGTCCTATAGATCCTTTTGTTATTATTTGATGCCATCAAGTTGAGTCTGATTTATGGCCATCCTATGTACAACAGAAGGAAACACTACCCAACACTGTGCCATACCCAGCAATACTTCTCTGCTAGTCATAGGGTTTTCAATGACTGACTATTTTGGGAGTGGGCTGCCAGGTCCTTTTCCCAAGCCTACAGCACCCAGTACTCCCAGGCAGTCTCCCCATCCAAGTACTAACCAGACCCAACCCTGCTTAGCTTCCAAGATTTTTTTTTTACTCAAAATATAAGTTTTGATTTATTTTTATAGTTCTTTATTTCGGAGGATGAGAGGTGATAAAAGGAAAGGTCTGTGTGGTTGCTATTGGTGTTTATTTTTTCCCTTTATTGGTGAACAATGGCAGGGCACAGAGTAATACAGCATTGGCTTTTTCCATTATGCAACTATTACATCACTTTTTAGTTACACTTTTATTAACTTATAAGGCTTATGGAAACTTTTGACTAATATGTTGTAAAACTCAAATGCATGTCTGAGTTATACTCCCCTATTTTTCCAATGTACTCATGAAGTTACTTTGTTTACACTGAGATTATCCTCTTTCTCCTTTATCCCTCTACATTGATTCTCCTCCCCATCCCACCCTCTGCAATCTTTGCTCTCTTTTGCTAGTTCCTTTTCTCCTTTCTATTCCGGAGATTCCACCCCAGGCTAGTACGCCTGCAGGCCCTATAGATCTAGAGGTGTAAAATACTTGAGCAAAGAGATCTATGAGACACCTTTGTTAGCTTGTCATAGTCTAACTGAATCTTTGGGTTCTGGGACGGGGACTATCATCCTAATCTGAATCACCTCAGCTCTTTTTATTCTATTCTATCCCGAAAATGTCAACTGCTACTTCTACATCTGTTTGTCTGTCTGTCTGTCTGTCTGTCTGTCTGTCTGTCTTTCTTTCTTTCTTTCTTTCTTTCTTTCTTTCTTTTTCTTTCTTTTTTTTTTTTTTTTTTATTCCCCAGTACTGGAAGATTAAACCCTGGGCTTTGCCTAGGCTAGGGAAGTACTTTACCACAGAATCATACTCCCAGCCCATTTTTAAATTTTTTCATGTTGAGACAGGGCCTTGCTACGTTGCATAGGCAACCTCTGCACTCTAAATTGCAATCCTGCTGCTTCAGCTTCCCAAGTCTCTGGGATTACCGGTGTGAGTCATGGCACTTGGCTTATTTTAATTTCGTTTCACTTCAGAAATGAGAACAAATTTTCTAAATCAGCATTCAGATTCTCAAAAATGAAACTAGCTAATCTCAGGTCTCCTTATCCTTTCTTATTTGGAATTCTCACAGTAGATATTTCCTATGGTCAATGCAGAATTCCTTCTAACAGTCCACCAGTTACTATTGCTACGTTTTAAAAAAAATTCTTCTAAAATGTAGCAGCTTAAACAATCGTTTTGTTTAGTTCAACAAGGATTTTATGAATCCAAAATTTTGGAAACATACTAAGTGGCTAACCCCTCTGCTCTATGATATGTGGCAGAGGTCTCCCTAGAAAACTTGGAGTGGAGTCACCAATAGGTGTTGTTGCCCTCAGTTCTGGGGCTTGGTTGGGGGGCTGCTGATAGGAGCACCTACACACAGCCCCCCAGGCCCCTCCATTTGGCCTGGGCTTTCTCACAACATGGTGGTCACAGTGTAGTCAGATTTGTAGATGAACCTGGAGGTTTTTACTACCTGGCCTCGTAAGTCACATGGCATCACTTCCACTGAATTCTACTAGTTACAAATGAATCATCAAGGCTGGCCCAATTTCTCCAGGAAAGTAATGTCAAGGAATTTGCAGACATGTTTTAAAACTCCATAAACAACAAGTAAATAATTAAATTCAAAAAGACAAATTTTCGCAATACAAAGAATCTTTAAAAATTTTTAAGGGCAATGTGAGTATTATAAATGGTTCTTATTCATCGTGAATGAATAGAAAGTAATGTTCTGAATTTGCCTGAGTGTCAAACATTCTCAGAGAATTCAAGTTTCATAAAATGTACTCAAGATGAAATGTGATATGAAATTTCCTAATGTCTTTATTGAAAAAAAATTTATGACAATGTCTATAATGTCATTTAGACTCAAAAAGTTCATGTTAGGAATTCCTTTAAGAACTTAATGTCAGGGGAAATTTTGTGTGTCTTTTAAAATTAGTAGACTTCATCTTTTTGATAAGGGTTATAGGACTACTTTGCATTAACAATTTGGAAGCTCATAGTCAAAGTTTACTCTCTAATAGAAGGTTTATGTTAATGTATAGAATATAACCTGCAAAATTCTTCTATTTTATCCTGTCTTGATTTTTCTAATTTCTACCTATTCTTATTTTATTAACTTTAAGGTATGTATTCTATTATTGTGAAATACATTAAATTCTTTTAGGAAAGAAATGGGATATACTGAAATTAAAATAAATAGTTATCATTAAAATTATGCTGCACATAATATTTTTTTGATAAAGTAAAAAATGTTTACAGTTTATAATAGCTGGGGATCAGGATGAGGAACGTCTATATTTTTTAAGTAGATTAAATGGCTGGAAGAGATTATACTAGAACGATATTAATCTTGCAACTTACCTGGGAAGTGGCTTCACTTTGAAACATCTTATATCTGCTCTATATTTTCATCTGCTTTTCTCATAAATATAAATAGAATGTGGGAAACCTGAGTTCTAGTCTCTCTTCCACCATCACACACACAGAAAGACTCCAGTATACTTCTTTGGACCTCATTTACCTAACTTACAATGATGGAGTGTGGAAGAGAAAATTAGAAATGCTTGACCTTTTAAAACTTTCAGATTTCAGATAAGTGAAATTTGGATATCATGAGGCAAAAAGACGAATTGTTTTACCACATGTGGAAAATTTTTATTCATATGTTCAGATGGACAAATTCCTATGTTTAGGAAAGAAAATAGAGTTAATCTTTGTAAATAATGAAGAAATATGTCTAAATATATATTTCATACATTAGATTTTTTAAAATACAAGTTCATTATTACAAACTCTTCGTAAAAATTATAAGATTTATATTTATTTATCATTTGGAGGTATTTTATTGGGAAATATCCCCATATATTTGCTTTTATATAATAGACATCATCAGATTAAAATATCTGAAAGTGAATTTTTAAATTATAGTACTTTATAATAAATGTCAAATTTTCCCTAATCAAAATCAGACCAAAGTAGCTGGTATATTTTTATAACTTTTATTACCAATATGAGATGTACAGATTTTTATTTATGCATCTATTATAAGTATATAAATGTATTTCTACTCGTATTCTCATTGACATAAAAATAAGGATAGTAACATTCTTGCATGGGCAAAGCCTCATTCTATTTTATATATACTCTTTAATGTAGTCTTTTAAGGAATATCATAGCGTTTATGTACATGCTGTTTTTAATTCCCTGATAGGGGAAGAGAGTTTTGTCTACATCCTTCACTACTCAGAATCCTGGAAAGTTTTTATTTTTATTTTCATTTACTATTTCCCGAATTTTGTTACTCCAAGACAGTATTTACAGATATAGAATTGGGAGTTCTTTCTGCCTCTATTTCAGATATTCATATATTTCCCATCCAGCTAGCACACACAGAAAGCAAATGGGTTTTATGATTTATATTTGTACACAGGACATTGATCCAAACAAGCAATGAGTGAATTATCATCACTTTCTCTACTAAAAGATCCAAAATCTTTACTATGCTAGTTTTAACAGAGAAACAATTTTTAAAATTGTTTCATTAAAAAGTTTTCTGAAGGTCTAGAATTTTCTTCCAAATCTTGGTCCCTCCTTAAGTGTTGCCATGTGAAATAGAGTGAACATAATGAGCAATTACAAACTCAAGATCCATTTCTTTGTTGAAGCATTAAGCAAACAAATCCAGCAATTCTGATTCAATGACTCATAAGATCAATATCAGACTTGGGGAACTCCCAACGGTGGTGAACCTAACTTACTATCTGTCAGACAACGGCCTTCCATTGCTCTCAGAAGTATTTGTGGCCCATGATGGAAAACACAAGTTCTGGTGAGACACAGATAGGTTTGCAGTGAATCCTGGCCCTAACTTTGGGCACCTGGGTGGCCATCGTCATGACATTTAACCTCTACCATCTCAGTTTATTACAGTAAAACGGGAAGAATAACTGTTTCATAGACTGTTTTTTAGGACCGAATTAGAAAACATATGAAAGTTCCTAGAAAAGTGTCTGGCATATAGGATTGTGTTCCTTAAAGAATTGTTGTACAAAAGGCTGGGCACAGTGGCGCACGCCTATAATCCCAGTGGCTCGGGTGGCGGAGGCAGGAGAATCACAAGTTCGAGACCAGACACAGTCTGCATAATTTAGCAAGACCCTGTCTCAAAAGAAAAAAAAAAAAAGTGGGCTGGAGGTGGCAGCTCAGTGGTCCAGCACTTGCTTCTGCTCTCATATCTCAGGGGAAGAAAGACTGTATCAATGGTCACCTAATGATACCAGTTGAATGGCATGGCCAATACATATCAGTTATTTATAAAGACTTTAATATCCTTATAGAGAAAAGAAGTGTCACAGAACCACAGAACTCTTCATTCTCAGTGTGTGCTCTCCCTCTTCTCTCTTCCCTCTCCTCTCCTCTCCTTCCTTTCCTCCCCTCCCCTCCCCTTTTCTCTCTCTCCCTCTCCTCTCCTCTCCTCTCCTCTCCTCTCCTCTTCTCTCTCTCTCTCTCTCTCTCTCTCTGAGCTGGGAATGGAATCCACGGTTATAGTCTAGGGCCTTCCACATGCTAGGCAAACATCTTATTTTTTATTAAACTGTCTTGTAGAGAAAATATTTGGAGCTGGGTGCAGTGGTGCAGGCCTATAATCCCAGTGGCTAGGGAAACAGAGGCAGGAGGATCACAAATTTGAGACCAGAGGTAGTCTGCATAATTTAGCGAGACCCTGTCTCAAAAAAAGTAAAGAAAAAAAATGGGCTAGGGGTGCAGATCAGTGGTACAGCACTTGCAAAGCATGCAAGCATGAGGCCCTGGATTCAACCCCCAGTAACACCAGACAGAGAGAGAGGGAGAGAGAGAGAGAGAAAGAGGAAATATTTGGAAACTAGTGGCACTTTGTAGCATCCCACTTGTTAAATAATAACTGCTAAGGTATTACACATCAGTTTGTTATGCTTTGGGGGCTTACATGTTGCTGTGATGCTGAAAGCTATGCCACCAGTATCTCAGATACCAGCAGGGCCACCCATGGTGTACAAATTTCAGTTGATCTTCCAGACTAAGACAGCCTAGGGAGAAGAACCCAGTAGCCCACTCTCCAAAAACAATTAGCCATTGAAAACCCTATGAGTTGCATAGAAACATTGTCAAATATAGTGCCAGGAAATGAGCCTCCTAAGCTGGAAGGCATTCAAGAAATGACTGGGGAAGAGTTACCTCAAGATAGAGTCAACATTAATGACTGGAATGGAGTAAAGCCCTGGGGACCTCCATTTGCTGATGTGGCACAACTCAAAATGAGAAGAAACACAGTGGTTGCAATAATGGACTGAAACAAAAGATTGTGTACATGACACAGTGTTGGGTAGTATTTCATCCTGTTTTACACATGGTCGCTATAAGTCAGACTCAGTTTGATGGCATCTAACAACAACATGACTCCTAACCTATTTCAACCTCTGTAATTGTAGCATCCATATGTAAAATCCTAGAGTTTTGGCTGTTTGGGCTGCAGTGGACAATTAATCTTTGAAATTTTGAGACAAATTTGAATGACCTTCAGAGTAAGAACTGAATTATATGAATTCAAAACCAACATGGAAGGACTCCATTTCCAGAGATTTCCTACCTAACTCCTACTGTGCATGTTGTTGTTGTTAGGTGCCGTCAAGTCGGTATCCGACTCATAGCGACCCTCTGTACAACAGGGGAAATACTATTGTCAGGGCTTCTCTGCTGTTCATAGGGTTTTCAATGGCAGATTGATTTTTTGGGGGAGGGGGTTGCCAGGTCCTTCTCCCAAGCCTACAGCACCTGGTGTTCCCAGGTAGTCTCCCATCCAGGTACTAACCAGGCCTGACCCTGCTTAGCTTCTGAGATCTGATGGGATCGGATTCCACAGGGCTATGGCTGCAGGCCTACTGGGCATAGATGTTTAAAGTTCAGTTAATAGACAAAATTGTTTCTTCCATAATTACTAGCAAACCTTAAACATTTTGTGAGAGCTATCATTTACTAAGTGGCTACCATATGGCAGGATTTATGAATTTCATGCTTTAATTCATTTAACTGAAAGTCCATACTTTTGATACTATTATTTCACTTTACATAGGAGGAAACTGAGGCACAGAGATGTTACAAATGCAATATTGCAAGATGATAAGCACTGGATCTGGGATTTAAATCTAGATAGCCAGGCTCTTAAATATCTGCTTTTAACTTTTATGCAAAATAGGGTACAAACATTGAGACCTTTTTCTTAGGTTTAATTGAAGGAGGCAGGTACTATAGTTTGATCCTGAATGTCCCAGAAGTTCATATGTTAAAGGATTGGTCCCCAAGGTGGCTTGGTTGGGAAGTGGTGAAATGTTGAGAACATGGGGCCTTGTTGGGAAGATCATAGGTCACTGGTGTGCCCTCCACAGGGATTGTGGAACTCTGGACTCTTCTTCACCCCCTCCTTGCATCCTGACTCATGAAGTGAGTGGTTTTTTCTTCTACATACTCCTGTCAAATATGTTGCTCTGACACAGGCTCAGAGCAACAGGGCCAACTGATCATGTACTAGAACTTCACAAATTGTGAGACAAAACAAACCTTTCCTCTTTATAAGTTAATTATCTTCGGTATTTCGTTATAATAATGGAAACTTACCTAATTCAGAGAGACATGAATTGCTGAAAAAAAGAGTAGCAAAGAGTATTGAAAGGGGAAAAAGGAACAGTAAAAAAGAGGCCATAGGTGCCAAGGAAACAACTCAGTGACTTCCCAGTTCTGTCAGTGGGCTATCCTAGGTACAAGATCTTCTTGTATCATTTTGGTAGTCTTCTCCCACCCCTTTCTTCCCCCCCACACAGGGAGAAGGCAGAGTATATGAAAGTTACAACCTGGTGTCAAACCTCAGGATTACTTCTCCATTGGTACTGAGCTAGTATTTTGCTTAAAACTGCATTTTAGACCAGCTAACATCCTTTCCTCAAAATTTGTCTATAATAGAATCCATTTTGTTGTGTTGTTGTTGTTAGGTGCCATCGAGTTGGTATCCGACTCATAGCGACTTTCAAACCTCATAGGGTTTTCAATGGCTGACTGTTTGGGGATTGCCTTGGGAGTGGATTGCCAGGCCCTTCTCCCATTTTTGCGGTGCTGGGAATTGAACTCTGGACCTCAGAGACTGCAGCGCAGCGCTCTACCCACTGAGCCAAATCCCACAGCTAGAATCCATTTTAGAAAGTGCTAAATAAATATAATCTAATCTTATTTTATAAATTCACTGTTATTTTGGTTAAAGATTATACTTAACAGCTAATGAATATTTATTACATTCTGCCATCCATACACATGTAAATTTTAGGTGATACCCAAATGTCCTATTTTTTCCTAAGATAAATGTCAGGTTGTTGACAAATGCTTTATTAGAAACAAGCTATGCGTGGAATTAAAGAATATTTTCTCTTCAACAAACAGGAGCTATTTCAAGCTGGACTCTAATAAGCAGCATCGCTTTCTTAAGTGGTTTATAAATCTTGGGGCTGCATAAATCAACACCAGAAACTCATTGGGCTGCTTATTCCATGACTCAAGAGCCTCCTTTCTCAGAAAATGGAGAGAAAGACTATCAGAAATGACATCAGCGTCAATTACATCCTTGGGAGGTGTTCAGTCCTATAAAGACCAACACAAGGCAGATTGGTCTCAAATTCTGATATGCACCAATGCTGATGATAGTCTTATCATTACTCTTCATTGATAATGTTCTTTATAAGTCGATGACATGGGCAAAAATATAAAGATATACACAGAGTCCTTGATTTACAATGGAGTTATATTCCAATAAATTCATATTAAGTCAAAAATATCATAAACAAAAATTACATTTAATATACATAATCTACCAATGATCTTAGCTCAGCAAGAAAGTACACTGTGGAGTACTTATTCATGTTCATGATTTCAAGGCTGACTGAGAGCTACTATTGGCTGCTGACACCACCCAGTATCATGAGAGAGTATAATATATCTTTGGCTGGAAAGGAGATCAAAACTCAAAATTCAAAGTACAGTTTTTACCAAGTCATGTCATTTTTTACAACATCAATAAAATAAAAAAAAATCATTAAGAAGAAACATGGTAAGTTCAGGACCAGTTATGCTAATAACTGTCTTACTCACCTTCAAATTCACTTTCCAGTGACTGATCAATTGAGTAGAGAAAGATGAATGTGATTTTAAGCCTATGAACTAGCTATAATATTCCTTTATGGGTCAACTTTTTACTTCCAAACTTACTGAACCGTACTGAAATCCACTTTGAAATATTTTCCTTTAGTGACAAGAAACCCAGACAAAAGTTATTGTTATGATTGTTTCCTCTGATGCCTGTGACATAGATCCTATTAATTCTAAATCAGCAGTGTTATGGTTATATGACAAGATCATTTCTTATTCATGCATTCATTCAACACTATAATTGATTCAAGATACTATTTTTAGGTATACATACCAGTGATCAGGATAAATTTTCTGCATTAATCAGTTTTATATTCTTGACAGAGGAGGCAGACAACAAACATCTACACACAAAGGATATAACTTCAGAGGAAAATGAAATAGGGTCATAAGAAAAATGTTGAAAGCTGCTGATAATTTAAGTCTTGTCAGAGAAAGTTCTCTGAGGAGCTGGCCATTTGAGACCTAAATGGTGAAATAGTCTAACACATTAGAGAAAAGAGAGTGCCAGGCATAAAAATTAGCAAGTTCAAAGACAGAAATGTACAAGATTGGCTTGTACATTTGAGTAGAGAGAAGGGGAGTGAAGTTGGCACAGAATGAGAGAAGGATGGGGCCACTGGAAATGCCAAGCAGACCTTTGAATGACTAGGTAAAAACCAGGGATTACATTTCAAAGAGGTTAGGAGTCCTTGGGAGGGTTTTATAAAAATGAGTGATGTGATTTTATATACATTTTAAGAAAATCCCTTTGTTGATTGAAGAATGGCTTTGGGGCTTAGAGAATGAGGATAAGGGTGGCAGCTGAAAGATTGCTTAGGAGATTTTTGCTGTAGTAAAAGTGAGAGATGCTGTTGACTTCATCAGTGGAATAAAGATGTTGAGAAGTAATCAGATTTGGGAAGTTATTCAAGATAGCACCAATAAGACTTCTTGATGGATTATAGGTAGGATGTTAAAGAAATTGCATCATACAGTATTAGCACATACTCTAGGCTATAAAATACTCATTGTTGGTCACTGAGCTACTTCCAGCCCTCCATCCTGCAAAGAACCCACTTAATTTCTAGCCAGAAAAAAAATTACATAACATTACACGTAATACATTCCTGTATTACATGTAATATAGGAATATAGTGCTGTGAGTTTTCTTTTTGTTTTAAACTGCTAAGACTTAAGAGGAAAAAAAAACATTTTGAAATTTCTAAATGAGCTGAGTGTAGGTTAATCTCTTTAAAAGATTGCTTTCAAACTCTTCTAAAATGAAATTTACTAGAAGGTTTCATCTGCTTTACTCTTATGGCATTCAATGAAAATGCAAAACTCTCAGAACATATGTGGTAACATCTTGGATTTTCAGTGTCTAATTTTTCACTAGTTTCATCATAAAACCTAATCTCTAGATTCTTGCCAATTAAAATGTTCTGTGTTTATTCCCTCTTGACCTTTTTTATTGTAACAATTAAATTCCTAGTCTTCTTTGTACACAATGCATATAACTGTTAAAATGGGTTTTAAAATTGGCCATTTTTAGTAAAGCAATTCACTTACATCAGGATATGAGAAGGTCACAGCTTGTCAAACATGCCAACTACTGTTAATGTTGTACTGATTCTGGGGAAATCATTTTAAACTGCGTAGGCAAATACTTGACTGTATTTCCTAAACCTAGACAGACCAGTTGAGAATATGGTGCCATTGTCCTGGTCCCCAACAGAATTAAATTTACTTCACTGCCCTTTGGTATGGAACAATCAATCCATATTGAAGGTAGTTAAAAGGAAGAATTCCCTGAAATGCAGAGTCATATCCACTGTCAGGATTTGTGTAGAAATTTTGTTTATTGTATCACTAGCAGTCCTTTTATGAAGTACTCTTTGGGAAATATGACTGCCTAATCAAAATATGAACACTTATGGATAATCATACTTTTCCAAAATAAATGATTTCTCTCCTTAGGACTGCTGTGAATTATATAACTTAATTTTCCACTTCTCATAAATTGCTAAACCAAGATGTTTTAGATTACATAGGAAACATTTAAATCATCACAATAAGCATGTCAACTTTATTTCTGGGATCTCCCCCTTATGTTTTACAGATTTCTTGCTATGTTTGTTTAATTTAACTTTCTCAACTTCCAGGGAGAAAAATGAGGCTGGACAAACTATCTGACCTCTCTTAATCTCATTTGCCTCATTCAAAACTTGAGAGTTGGGTCATAAAACCTCGGAGATTCTTTTCTCCTATAATGGTGAATATTCAGATACATGAAATATGTACTTCAGCTTGATACAGAGAAAGGATTTTAGTACCCCTCAAATCCCAATACAGAAGCAGCTGCTTACTCTGTCTATATATAAAACCAGATCTGCTTTCAGGAAATGGAAAATCCAATTCCTATCCTCCTAAGTTGCAAAGTCACACTCAATTAGGAAAGTACTCTTCCAGCAATATCTTTGAGGTTTTGGAATTTATGAGATTTTTTTTAGGTGGCTATAGCTCTCAAGCAGTGTGCAACCCATACAAAATTAGTGTTTATTAAAATGGATAAAGAAAAAAATTTTTTGAATTGATCATAAGTTCCAAGGGAGTATTTTGTTTTGGCCTGAACTATTGCCAATTACTTCTATTCTCTGCTTTGTGAGTCCAGAAAATCATAAAGTAAAAACTATTCCCTAGACCAGACAAGTTATGACACAAACAAAAACAAACAAACAGTGGTTGTAAATGAACAAAAATTTGAAAGAAATGCCAGTGTGTAAATTAACAAGGAGCTGTGAAATAATGCAGTATTTTAAAGGCTACTTTATGCTGTACCTCTGTCATGAGCTCAAATAGGAGCTGGCTCCAAGTACTGACTATATTTCATGCCACACATCTCCCAGTCAGCGTTCTTAAAGTGATTTTCAGACTGAAAAATTTGGGAGATGACTGCTTCTGAGTCTCCTACAGTACTTTAGGCAGAGTAGGAACTGAGACTCTGGGCCAGCAGCCTCAAGAAGCGCTTTTTCCACTCAATGGTCTTTTCTGGGGACTAATTATTGTTTTACACACCCCCTGCACATTGTGCAAGAAGAACCTACTAAATTTTATTCCTTGGGATTTCTGCCCAACTTGTGAACTCTGCCATAAACTAAATCTTCTTTGTCTGCTTCTGTCGTATTCCTGGCTTCCTTCTAAGTAAGATAGGCACTTAAAGTGAATGCCACAGTTATTAGTAAGATAAAACTATTCTTTTCATGAGATATTAATAAAATAAACATGTAAAATTTCAACCTTTGCACCACATTCTTTATTTACCATCTTTTCTTGTTAATTATCCCAGATTCAAAACTGATGTTTTTAATTCTTTCATTCCAGTAATACTGCAAAGAAACACAAAGTAGCAGACTGGAAAACTACAACAGATACCTATTCATTGACTCTATACTGTTTTCTTAAATTGGTACTCTTTTGGTTATATTTTCATATAGAAACCAAGAAGAAAGAAAGAAAGACAGAAAGATAGAAATACAGACAGAAAGACAGAAAGACAGAAAGAAAGAAAGAAAGAAAGACATGAGCCAACACATGGAATAAGAGCAACACTACTGAATTTCCATTCATGTGGCTCTTTAACTAAGAGTCGGCCTCATTCACCACACATAGGTGGCTAACAACTGGTTAGAAACACAGTCTTATCAACTTGAAGAACCAGAGGAAAGAACTCAGGATAAACAATAGCTGGAAAGTGATGGGAAAAATCCTAGCCAAAAAAAATGAACCAAAGACTTATAAGATTGCAAGTCCCTTATATCTTATAAATGGCACAAAACAAACTCTAAGCAGACTGTGAAAACTAAATATGTATAT
>VMDO01022406.1:23385-33629 GCA_007922755.1 Pedetes capensis | reverse complement strand
AAAAAAAAAAAAAAAAAGGCAAGGATACTTATAGTTCAATTACTATGTTGTTGTTGTTGTTAGCTGCCGGCGAGTCGTGTCCGACTCATAGCGACCCTCATAGGGTTTTCAATGGCTGACTGTTTCGGGATTGCCTTGGGAGTGGATTGCCAGGTCCTTCTCCCACTTTTGCAGTGCTGGGAATTGAACTTGGGACCTCAGAGACTGCAGCGCAGCGCTCTACCCACTGAGCTAAATCCCAGCCCCTCAATTACTATGGGAGGTGATAAAGACCCCACAGCTAGCCACTGAAGGAAGCTGGTACCACAAAGGCAGGAAGAAGCAAACACAACCTGGCAGAAAAGATGAAAATTTAAAAGTTCCAATCCTGAGTTCCTTGCTTCCCAAAACCTGTTGTAAGAGCCAGACTTTTCTCTGCTTGGAGACACTGTGCTGACCAATCTAGTCTCCTTTGATATCCTTCAGCAGAGACATTTAAGGAAACACATACCCTAAACTCTCTCTCTCTTGTCCACCTCCACTATTTTGACAGTGACTTGTGTAGCTGAACTTAACCAGAAGCTAGAGCAAGGGAGGTCTGTGGACAGAGCCCACAGATGACAGCTTCCCAGGAAACACAGCAGATATATATATATATATATATATATATATATATATATATATATGCACAATAATAAACATAATAAAAATTGAACTATATATAATAATTTAGAAGGTAACAGAACAGAGCAAGTATGATTTTAAATACCAGGGAAGGGCGTGAGGGAAGATTGAAGTTTTAAAGAGAGTTTTCAGAGTCATTTTCATTAAGAAAATCACATCTGAGCAAAGACATAAAAGAGGATAATGAGTTATGCATTTGAATATTTAGAGGAACAACAGTCAAAGACAGCAGGAATGGCTTAGGTGACGGTTCCAAAGCCAGAGCATGCCTGCCTGCAATGCTCAAAACTGTGATGGGAGCAGCAAGATGGAGGAACAGAAAATAAAGGGAGAGTTAAAACCAAAAACCAAATCATGTAGGTCCTTATAGACCACTGAAAGGCTTTGGGTTTTGTGTTAGTTTGCTAGGGTTGCCATAAAAAGGTCTCATGCTCTGGATAGCCTAAACAACAGAAATTTCTTTTCTCACAGTTCAGGAAACAGAAATCCAAGATCACAGTGCCAGTGAATGTAGTTTCTTCTGAGGCCCCTCTCATTGGGTTATGGATAGCTGCTTTCTCACCATATGCTCAGATGATCACCCCTAAGTCTCTGTGTTATCTGTGTCCTAATCTCCTCCTCTTATAAGGGCACCAGTCATATTGGATTGTGGTCTACCCATGTGGCCTCATTTTACTTTAATTACCTCTTTAAAGTTACCATCTCCAAATACAGCACATTTTGAGGTACTGGGGGATATAATTCAGCTCATAACAGGCTTTTACTCTGAATATGTGGAACCACTGGATAGTTTCAAACAGAGGAATGGCATAATTTGATTTATATTTTAAATGTTCCCTCTGGTTACTGACTAGAACTCAGACTGAAATGGAGTGGGGAGAAGAGTTGAAGTTAAGAGACTGATTAGGAATCTATTTCAATAACCCAGGTAAAAAGTGATGGTGACTAGGTCTAGCAGGGAGACTGGAGGTGAGGATAAGAGTTGGATTCAAGACAGATGATGAAGGTGGAGTCAGCAAGATTTCTTGATGGATGTTGGATGTGAAAGAACAAATAGCATCAAGAGTGATGCCAAGGTATTTGGTCTGAGCATCTGGAGGAATAAAGGCATCACAATGGACATTGGGAAGATTAGAGGTGGGGCAATCATGGGAAAGATGTATAAGCTAATTTGAGGCAATATAAATTTTGAGATATCTACTGGACATTCAGTCTATAGCCATACTACCATAGCGTCAGATCTCAGAAGCTAAGCAAAGATGGGCGTAGTTAGTACTTGGACAAGAGACTGCCTGGGACCACCAGACACTGTAGGCTTGGAGAAGGACTCAGCAGCCCACTCCCAAAACACTTAGCCATTGAAAACCCTGTGAGTAGCAGAAAAGCACTGGCAGTGCTGAGGATGGCACACAGTGTTTTGGAATGTTTCATCTGTTGTACATAGAGTTGCTATGAGTCAGACCCAAATGGACAACACCTACCAACAACAAGGTAGACATTCAAGAGGCTATGCCAATAAGCTACGGGATATGCAAGTCTCCAGTTGAGAAAGAAGAACCAGAACAATGTTGGAGATATAAATATGACTGTCATCAGAACATAAGTAGTACATATAGCCAGGAGACCAGATAAGATCAGCAAGGCAATGGCTGTAGAAGGGAGAAGAGACCAAGTGTTCCCTGTATCACTACAACATCAAGGGTTGGAAGGTAAGGGAGAACCTGCAAAGGAGACCTGATAGAAGCAACCAGGGATCGACAAAGAACATGAAGAGAATGCTGACTCATCAATACCAACTGAAGAAAGATTGTCAAGGAAGAAGCAGCCAACAGTATCAATTGCTACTGAAAGACAACTTTTCGGTCATGATTAATTTAGGCAAGACCATTTGATGTTGTCCCATAGCTCTTAAATGCTCTATTTTGTTTATTCATTCTTTTCTCTTTGCACTTCAGTTTGGGTAATTTTTACGGACCTATCTTGAAGTTTACTAACTCTTTCCTTAGCTATTTCAAGTTTAGGAATGAGTCTACCAAAAGAGTTCTTTCCACTTTTCTGTTGATAGGCATTTTGGTTGATTCCATATCATTGCCATTGTGAAAAGTGCTGCATTGAACATGGAGATGCAGGTGTCTCTGTGGTATGATGACTCATCTCCCTTTGGGTATATTCCCAATAATGGAATAACTGGGTTATATAGTAGATCTATCTTTAGTTTTCTGAGGTACCTGCATATTGACTTCCAAAGTGGTTGAACCAGCCATGTAAGAGGGTTCCCTTTTCTCCACAACCATGCCAGCATTTACTGTTATTTGTCTTATTGATCTTGGCCATTCTTACTGGAGTAAGGTGGAATCTCAGAGTTGTTTTGATTTGCATTTCCCTGATGGCTAGGGATGTTAAGCATTTTTTCATGTGTTTCATGGTCTTATGAGCTTCTTCATTTGAGAACTCTCTGTTTAGTTCCTTTGCCCACTTGTGTGTTGGGTTATTTGTTTTCTTGGAAATTGCTTTCTTGAGTTCTTTATAAATTCTGCGAATTAGTCCTCTGTCCTATGTATAGGCTGCGAAGATTTTTTCCCATTCAGTGGGGACTTCCTTGACTGTTGATTATTTCCTTTCCTGTCCAGAAGCTTTTTAATTTCATGTAATCTCATTTATCTATTCTTGTTGTGATTTCTTAAGCAATTGGAATCCTATGAAGGAAATGCTTCCCTATGCCTCTATGTTGAAGTGTATTGCCTATCTTTTCTTCTAGTAATTTTAAAGTTTCTGGATTCATGTTGAGGTCTTTTATCCATTTCAAGTTAACTCTCATGCATATTGAGAGGTGTGGGTTTGTTCATTTTTCTGCAAGTGGATATCCAAGTTTCCCAGTACCATTTATTGAAAAGGCTATCTTTTCTCCAATTTACCTGCTTTGTTCCTTTGTTGAAAATCAGGTGGCTATAGATGTGCTGATGTATCTCTGAGTCCTCTATTCTGTTCCACTGGTCTTCAGGCCTATTTTTGTGCCAGTACCAAGCTATTTTTGCTACTACAGCCCTGTAGTACGATTAAAATCAGGGGTTGTGATCCCACCTGCACTAGTTTTGCAGGTTAAGGGTGTTTTGGCTATACATGGTCTTTTGTGTTTCCATATGAATTTTTAGATCATTTTTTCCTATTTCTGTAAAGTCTATCATTGGAATTTTAATGGGGGTTGCATTAAATCTATAGATTGCTTTTGGTAGGATAGCCATTTTTACAATATTCATTCTCCTAATCCATGATCAGGGGAGGTCCTTCCACCTTTAGTACCCTCTGCAATTTCTTTCCTTAGTGTTTTGAAATTTTCCTTGTAGAGATCTGCAGGATCATTTGTTAGACTGATTCCAAGGTATTTAATTTTCTAGTGGGCTATTGTGAAAGGGAGTGTAGCTGTAATTTCCTTCTCTTCCTGCTTACAGTTGGTGTAAAGGAAGGGTACTGATTTCTGAGTGTTAATTTTGTATCCTGCAACTTTGCTAAAGGAGCTGTTGTTGTTGTTGTTGTTGTTGTTGTTGTTGTTGTTGTTATTGTTAGTGCTGTCGAGTCATGTCCGACTCACAGCGACCCTCATAGGGTTTTCAATGGCAGATTGTTTTCAGGATTGCCTTGGGAGTGGGTTGCCACATCCTTCTCCCATGATTGTGGTGCTGGGAATCGAACTCTGGACCTCAGAGACTGCAGAGCGGTGCTCTACCAACTGAGCTAAATCCCAGCCCCCTTGCTAAAGGAGCTAATTAGGTCTAAAAGTTTTCTAGAGGAGATTTTGGTGTCCTTTAGGTAAAGCATCATGTCATCTGCAAATAAGGATAATTTGACCTCTTCCTTGCCTATCTGTATCCCTTTGATTTCTTTCTCTAGTCTGATTGCCCTGGCTAGGACTTCAATCATAATGTTACATATACACAATGGAATACTACTCAGCAATTTTTAAAAAATGAAATAATGTCATTTGCAGCAAAATGGATGGAATTGGAGAAAATTATTTTAAGTGAACAAACACAAGCTCAAAAAGAGAATTACCATATGTTTGCACTCATATGTGGGAGCTGAATCAAACTTAAAAGAAGGAAAAAATCCTATACATAAATTGGAATACAATAAAAAGCTCATGTAAATTTACTGTAACAGGGAAAATTTAAGGAGTAGAAAGAAAGAGGAAGGAACCTAGCAAAAGGAAGCAATGATGGGAGAAGATGGGAGGGGAGGCAGACCATCAAGGAGGGAGGAAGAGAGGAGAGGTCAACCTCAATGTAAACAGCTCAACTTTATTAGTACAGGAAATAATAATAATACCAATAATACCAAAGTATAGCAATAATGCAAATGGACTAGATCACTCATGTAATAATGCTGAGAGTGTAAAAAGATAGATCACTATAGAAAAAAGTTTGGACTTAAATCAAAATCGGGATGCATGTATATAAATAAATATTCCCACAAAAAGACATACAAGTAGAAAGGAGATCATTGATGGGGGGGTGGGGGAAGAGGGTCATGAGAGGATAAAGGGGAAGTTAAGTGAGCAATGTACAATGAAATGAATATATGGAAATGTCATAATGAAATACATGTCAGAATGAAACACATTAAGTTGTACATTAAAAATTTCCAAAAAAAAGAAATATGTAAATGTTATTGTATATTTATACAGTATTTTAATTTTTAAAAAATAAAAATTCCAGGGCTAGGGATATAGTAAATGGGAGAGCACTTGCTTAGCATACACAAGGTTCCAACCATATACATACATACATACATACATACATACATAAAAAGGGTTCTTTCACCTCTGTTACTGCTTTTGGTTTATGTATTTCTACTAATTTTTTCTTATTGTTTCCATCTCTATGCTGAATTTAGCCACATTTTCATGTATGTTGCCAACCTTTTCCATTAGAATACTTAACATATTAATTATAACTGTTTAAACTCTGTGAAAGTTCCAGCATTTGCATCACACGTAAGCCTGGTTCTGTTCATTAGTTTCTTGACAGAGGGATTTTTGTCTATTTGTTTGTTTGTTATTTGTTTAGGGGTTTTGTTTCCCCTTACATCTTTGTGTGCCTTGAAGTTTTTTTGCTGAAAGGCAACATCTTGTATAAGACAGTAGAAACTAAGGCCACTAATCTACTAGTCTCTACTGTTTTCATGTCCTCTTTTCCTTTTGCAAGACTTAATGACTGCATATAGACACACAATTCCTTCTGCAAGGGAGTGTAAAAACAATCTAGTCATTTGAGCTGAGTTTGAGACTTGTTACTACAGTTAACCCTCAGTGCATCACAAGCCTTAATTTTCTCTTGTTGTTGTTGTTAGGTGCCATCGAGTCGGTATCCGACTCATAGCGACCCTCATAGGGTTTTCTTTCTTTTTTTGGGGGGGGGGGTACTGGGGGTTGAACCCAGGGCCTTGCGCCTGCATGCTCTGCAAGTGCCGGACCACTGAGCTGCACCTCAGCCCATTTATTTTTACTTTTTGAGACAGGGTCTCGCTAAATTACGCAGACTGCCTCTGGTCTCGAACTTGCGATCCTCCCGCCTCCACCTCCGGAGCCGCTGGGATCACAGGCGTGCGCCACCACGCCCGGCCCTCATAGGGTTTTCAATGGTTGACTATTTCGAGATTGCCTTGGGAGTGGATTGCCAGGACCTTCTCCCATAGAACAAATATATTTAGAATTTTCTCTAGTTTTCTCTAATGTCTAGGGTGAGTGCTAGTTTTGTGAATGCTTTCTCCATGTCTATTGAACATTCAGCTTTAGATTGTTTCTTTTCACTTGGCTTCAGTGCTATTACTTATTAATTGGTGTTTGTTAGCTGTAGTTGGTGGGGGCTTGAAAGGGGAGAATCTCAATTGGTCTTTTTAACCCTCAGTCTTAGGCGGGTGCTGTGGCCCTGGACCTCAGGAGTAAGGCCATTTCTGTGATCCTGCCCCACCTTCCGCTATGGACTTGGGATGTCTCATATTCCTGTCTCTCCCCCTAGAAGTAGAGGGTTTTTTTCAGCCCTCTTCCTCCAGTTGCAATGGGTTTCTCCAGTACTCTAAAAGCAACATTATAGTAATTGAAGAATTTGTTGCCCAGGAGAGATGGGAGAAAGGCTTATGCTGCTGTTCCTCTTTCTGAGCTCTGTACCATGAGGAAGTCTTTCTTGACCTTCCATCTTTCCTCCAGGCTTTTTTATTAACCCTTGGTGAGATCCATGGAGAAGGGCCTCAGAGTGGTGACAAAATCCCACTATGTCTGTGGCCCCCCACATTATACCTTCTCTACACCACATTCTCCTTGTAGCTACAGATTTTAGCTGAATTCCACTAGCCAGTGAAATCCACCCTGTATACAAGTGCTTGAGACTTATTTATCCTGGGAGGCATGTGCTTTTCCTTAGATTTCAGGTGAATTGATTGCCATAGGAAGAGTGTCAGAAAAATTGTTAATTTAGAGACTGACATTTTTCATCACTGTTACAGTGAGAATGATGGTCATTCCAGCTTCTTCCACCTAAGCAGAAGTCAGAAGTCCTGATTCATCACTTTTTAACTTTGTAATTTTGGGAATTTCTTTTATTCCCTTTGGAATAACAGTGAGAACAGAATGTTAGAAAAGTCTCTAATGTCCTTTCCAATTCACATGCCCCATAGTTGCCATACACCAAGCAGAAGCCTTAGATTTATATTTACATCATTCCTACCTGCCACAGCTACGTTAGCTAACTACTGGTATATAGAAAGTTATAGTATAAAAGAGAATTTGAACTCAAATTATGAATATTCTAATAATAACAAATATTCTAATAATAACTTATAGCAATGGTATATCTAGATTTACAATATGGTCTGGCTTCTTAGCTCACCCTCTCTGTATTCATCAGGTTCAAGAGAAACAAACCAGTTTCTTTTCTTTTTTTTTTTTTTTTTTTGGTTCCTATTCTGTTCATTTTTTCTTTTATCTTTTTCCCTTTATTAGTAAATGATAATGGAGTACAGATTAATACAGCATTGGCTTTTTCCATTATGCATTCTTTACATCACTTCTGGCCACACTTTCATCATCCACAATGTTTATGGAGCCTTATGACTAATATGTAGAAAAACACAGATGTTTATTTGGGTTATATTCCCCTATTTTTCCAATGTACTCATGAAGTTGCACTGTTTACATTGAGATCATCCTCTCCCCATTCATCCCTCCATATTGACCCTCCTCCTTATCCCACCTTCTCCAGTCTTCGCTTCCCTCTGCTAGTTCCCTTTCTCCTTCTTTCTACTCTTTATATTGTCCCTTCTTCTCTAAGTTTAATTGTGCATTTTTATATATCAATTTATGTATAGGATTTTTTCTTCCTTTAAGTATGATTCAGCTCCCACATATGAGTAAGAACATATAACAAACCAGTTTCAATTTGATGAGTCACTCATGGGTTCTGGAAATCATTTTCCCTTAGTTAATTATCTTCAGTATTAATTTTCTTTCATGCTGACCGTTGTCATTCTTGGATGGTTCCACTACTCTCTCATGTTACCTTTCTCTCATGATCTCTGGCAACTTTGGAAAGGCCTAGAAGTTTTTCCTGACAGAAAGTGTTTGCATCTCTTTGGTTCCATTGCTTAAATCGGAGAGTGCTTTTCTTTGGGGTAGCTACTGGGAAGGCATGAAGCATAAAAGTCCCATGTACCAAAGCCACCAACTTCATAGCTTTTCTGAGCCATCATCACAAAGAGGTCCAAGAGGTGGTCTTTTTCTCCTCTTATTCCAACTTGAACAGAAAAGGCCTTTGTCCACAAACCAGTCTAGCCAGAAAACAGCCTCACACAGTTCCCAGACTACTTATTGTTGCGTGGCAATATGCACATGGCATTGATGAATCCTTGGTCTGGAATTTCTTCCAAATCTCTGACAATTGATTACTGGATTTTATAGGCCAGAGTTGGCGACTACTTAGAAGCAGCATCCTGGGCTCTGGAGAGCTTTGCCTCATGCCAGTCCAACTTCCCCTATACTATTTATTTTTATATCGTACCCAAGCCCCTTCTTTATAATTGTTGACTTTCTAGGCTTAATGTTTAGCCAAAGGAGTTAACAGATAACCCAAGGAAATGATTTCATTGCTCTGGACTCAATGTACTGTTATTACACTGAAGAATATAGAATTTTATGGTCTCTCTTTTCTAGAATCCATTCCAATAGAGTATGAAATCCAGTGGCTGTGAGCTGGCAGGAAGCTGACTGGACTCAAGACTTTGGACAGAGTGACTTCGTGTTGGCAGAATTTTGATACCTGGAAAAAGAGGAAGCTACACACTTTCCCTTTAAAGAGACTTCAGTGAAGAAATTTTTTATTAAATGCTTTGATAGTCAATTGGTTTGGCTTTTCCTCTCAATCAGTCCATTATGTGCCAAGACAATGATTCCTTTCTTTTGATTTACATAAGTTGTTTAAGATTTGTAAATTTCCTGGACCAAAATTCTGTGACCTATTTAAACTTTTTTTTTTCTATGCTGTGTCTGCCACTCAACTTCCACTCTTCTCTCTTCCCAAATTTAGATCTGGCCAGCTAAAGATGTTGGCTCACTAGTGGTAGAAGTCTAACATTCTCAAAAAATGCTTTAAAATGAAGGCAATAAATGAATGATTGACAGATCAATAAGCTTCCCTTCAATTTAGGATGGGAGAAGTAAATATCCTTTCATGAGACTTCAACACAGCTGTTTTATGCACACGCTCATGATACAGCCAGACAGAATGGGAGGAAGAGGATCAGATCCTATACACCTTTCCCAACAAAAGTACCAGCAAAGGGGTTACAGCTCTGGAATACATGATTCTGACCTGAAGTACAGAGAGAGGCCCTGGTGGAGACTGAGAAGATAGAAGGGAAAAGAGATAAAAGAGCAAAAGAGGAAAAAGGGAATACGCATTTTTGAATTTTTACCATATAATACATTGACATTCATCCTCATGAGATGGTTCAGGATAGACTCATAAGTTAGGCTTTCTAGATCAAATCATGGCTCTATCTCTTATCAGCTGTGATTAATTGAGCAAGTTACTGAATCATTTTATACCCCAGTTCCCTCACCTTACAGGGTTGATGTGAAGATTAAATGAGATAATACTAGTAAAGAGCATAGAACAGTGCCTGGTAGAGTAATAACCAATATATGCTGGCTAGCATTACTAATTGGGAGAAGGATCCGGCAACCCACTCCCCAAAATAATCTGCCATTGAAAACCATATGAATAACAGAGAAGCAGTGACAAAACTGTTTCATCTATTGTACATAGGGTCGCTGAGTCAGACACCGACCCAACAGCACCTAGTAACAATAATAAGCATTACTAATCATTACATTTGCCTGCAGCCATAGCCCTGTGGCATCTGATCCTGTCAGATCTCGGAAGCTAAGCAGGGTCGGGCCTGGTTAGTACCTGGATGGGAGACCGCCTGGGAACACCAGAAGCTGTAGGCTTGGGAGAAGGACCTGGCAACCCCCTCCCAAAAATCAATCTGCCATTGAAAACCCTATGAACAGCAGAGAAGCACTGACAATA
>VMDO01022406.1:0-23285 GCA_007922755.1 Pedetes capensis | reverse complement strand
TATTCTAGTGCTCTGGAAGGCTGGCTCTCATAAGGGAAGTGCCTTCATATTCCTTTGAAGTGAGACAGGTCAGGGTGAAAGAGTGACGCTGGAGATCTACACTTGAGAGCCAACATAAGACTGAAATATTCAGTCCTTTATTAAACAAATTCTTAAATGAGCATCAACTCTGCTCTAAAAGACATGGGATCTTCAAGTAATTTATTAATCTTAAATGCTGTATATACCAGTAATAATGAAAATGAGTAGCATGAAAATATTATGCCTAGATTTTTTTTTTCTTGTACTGGGGGTTGAACCCAGGGCCTCGCACCTGCATGCTTTGCAAGTGCTGAACCACTGAGCTGCGCCCCCAGCCCATTTTTTCTCTTTTTCACTTTTTGAGACAGGGTCTCACTAAGTTACGCAGACTGCCTCTGGTCTCGAACTTGTGATCTTCCTGCCTCCGCCTCCCGAGCCGCTGGGATTACAGGTGTGCACCACCGCGCCCGGCATGTCTAGATTTATACTGAGCAATAGTCACTAGCCATGTTTGACTACTTAAATCTAAATGAATTAAAATGAAATAAAACTTATATTCATCTCCTGCATTACACTAGCTGCTTTTTAAAATTAGCATATGTTCATTGTACAAAATGATGGGTTTATTATGGAACGTTCATATATGTATATCATGCAGTTTGCTGATATTCACTCCCCTATTACCCTCTCTTTTCCCTCCCTCCACCCTCACTGATCTCCTTCTTCTCCCTAAATAGTTCACCTTCTATTCACATGTCATATATGTAATACATGATATTAAATAAATATATACATATTTAAATCTAGATTCCACATAAAAGAAAAAAACATGATTATTTATCTTTCTGAATCTGGCTTACTTCACTTAACATGACAATTTCCAGCTCCATCCCTTTTCCTGCAAATGACATAATTTCATTCTTCTTTGTGGCTGAATAAGACATCATTGTGTATATATATATTACATTTTCTTAATCCTTTCATCTGCTGATGGACATCTAGGCTAATAACTTGGCTACTGTAGATAGTGCTGCAATAAACATGGATATGCAAGTATTCTTGTTGCATGTTGAATTAGATTCCTTCAGGTATATACTCAGGGATGGTATAGCTGGTTGGCGGGAATATAAATTAGTGAAGCCACTACAGAAATCAGTATGGAGATTCCTCAACACAATAGCAACTTTTTAAGTGTTCAATGGCTTTCTTTTAGTACTGGTTAAAGCTCAACTGTATTAGAATCTATTTCTCATAAAATAATAATATTTAATACTTCTATAACACTCACTATTTTCCAGACAGTATTCTAAATCCTTTATATTTATTAGCTCATTCAAACTACATAGTATTCCTATAAGGCAAGTACTATTAATCCCATTTTGCTGACAAGAAAGATAAGGCACAGAGTGGTTAAGTAACTTGACCGAGTGCACAGAGCTGGTAGGTTACTTCTTCAATTGTTGTTTACAGTTATAGCTCTTCATTTACAAACAGCCTCTGCTCTAGTGAAATATCTGAAAGGTCAGCTTGCCTTTAGTGGTGCACTAACAAGACTGCCCATTGTCTTCTGTCCTATAGATGTCTCTGGTGCTGCTCTTGTTTTAGTCCTTTGAGAACTGGCTCTTCTGCTTTCCTGTAGATGGTTCGAGTCCCTCTGCTATGATTTGGATATGATTTGAGTGCATCTCCCAAAGGTTCATGTGCTGGAAGGTTGGTGGCATGTTGAGAGGTGGTGGGACCTTTCAGGGGTAGGGTCTACTGGGAGGTAATTAGGTCATTATGGGTATAATCCTTGAAGGAGATTCATGCAGTTTTTGCTGGATACCAGTTGTTGTCATTAGGTGCCATCAACTCATAGAGACCCTAAATACAACAGGTGAAACACTATTGTAAGTGCTTCTCTGCTGTTCATAGGGTTTTCAATGGCAGATTGATTTTTGGGAGGGGGTTGCTGGGTCTGTCTCCTAAGCCTACAACACCTGGTGTTCCCAGGTGGTCTCCCATCCAAGTACTAACCAGGCCTGACCCTGCTTAGCTTCTGAGATCTGACAGGATAGGATGCCACAGGGCTACAGCTTCAGGCAGATACCAGTTACTTTTCAAAAAATAAAAAATAAAAAAAGAGGCTTGTTAAAAAAAGATTGAGCTTGACCCCTAAATTTCTCTCTCTTCTTGTCTCATCATGTAATTTCATACACACACACTCCACCATTGTGATGCTATCTATAATGAGACCCTCAACAAGGCCAGAAAGATGGGGCAACCTAATCTTGAACTTTCAGTCTCCAAAATTATGAGCTAAAAAAACCCCTCTTTTCTTGGTATAGTATTCAGCCTCTTGTATTTTTTCATAGCAAGAGAAAACAGATTAAGACACACTCCCTATCCTTGCCATCTTTTCCCTCCTTTTTTAGGTTAAGACGAATTGGTTTCTATTACTTATAACCAAAAAGCCTTAACTGATAAACCCTCATCAACTCAAGAATCATTCAGGGTTTTTTCCATGTCTTATGGGAGTTCCAATTCCACACTTTGAATTCAATGGTTTTCCTAAGTTACAATCTAGTTTTCCACCCTTGTCTCCCAAAAAGTCCCCCTACACAAACCCAGGCCATTCCTTCCAAGGACTTTAAGAATCTGGCCTTCTCAACTATGCAGTTTACCTAGTGCCCTCTAAGACGCTTTATACTTTCCAAATGTGCATTTCACCATCTGTCTGATTATTCTAAACCTATCCATCCTTTCACTTGAATTAAAATTTCAGGTATTCAGAAAAAACTTTCCAATCATAATCTGCATCAACCAATCTATCTATTCTATAAATTCCTGTAGCAATGTAATAAGGGTATGAGTTATTTGGCTCCTAACCACAGTTTTCCTGGCAATACTCTTATTGATCTTTAAATACTACTAAATAATGAGCACACCCCTGCATGGTGTCTAATTGAATCATTTAGGGTATGGCCTAACATCAGAATTTTTGAAGCTCTCCCATTTGATTCTCATATGTACCCAAGGTTGAGAACCAACAGTGTAGCCTGACAGGGAAGGAATGGATTAGTTGTTTTCATCTTTAGCCAGCTGAAGAGGAAAGTATTCCAGACAAAGAAAATAAGAAATGGAAAGACCCTGAGGGAGAAGCAGTTTAGAGAGTTCTAAGAATTGAAGGGTCACCAGTCTGGCTGGATCCCAGGAGGAAAGAGGGAGACAGCAGATGCAAATAGAGGTAGGAACATGGAACTTTCTGAGAACTACATGCAGTTTGAGGCTCCTCCCAGCCAACCTTCCTTCTTTGCTTTCTCCTTCACAAGGGTCAGAGAAACATCTGTGTCTGAAGGTTCTCCCCTTCACCTGCAGCTCCCTCTCAAAAAATCCTGTGCATATCTAATCCCGTCTGGGCATGTGCTTCTCAGAGGACCTAAACTAACACAACTTGTTGTTGTTGTTGTTGTTGTTGCTGTTGTTGTTAGGTGCCATCAAGTTGGTATCCGACTAATAGCGACCCTCTGTACAACAGGGGAAACACTATTGTCAGTGCTTCTCTGCTGTTCATAGGGTTTTCAATGGCTGATTGTTTTGGGGAGTGGGTTGCTGGACCTTTCTCCCAAGCCTGCAGCACCTGGTGTTCCCAGGCAGTCTCCCATCCAAGTACTAACCAGGCCCGACCCTGCTTAGCTTCCCAGATCTGACAGGATCGGACCCCACAGTGGCACAGCTGCAGGTCATTTTTGAAAGACCACTCTGAATGTGAGAATGGATTAGAGAAGCCTCAGAGTAAATTGGGGAGGGGACCAGATAGGTGCAAAACCAATAAACCAGAAAAGAGTTAGCAGTGGCTTGTATTAGGATGTGTCAGCCCAGGCTCACATGAAGCATAACAGGTATCAGATTTAATGAGGGATTTCAAGTTTCAGATCCCACCTGCCTGTTGCCTGAGCTAGCACACCTCACATCTTATCTATAGAGTACCTCATGATCTAAAGGAAGCAGAAAGTATATTTGGAGGGCTTCCATCTCTGCAGCTACACTGAGCTGCTGAAAATAGGCACTGACACATGGAATCTGGGATGGTTTTCTCCAGCTAGTTTGAAAGTATTGTACGATTCAGGTCATGTTCAAAGTTTTAGCAGCATGAAATATTTCAATGACAGAGATTATAGCATTGCTATTTGTACCACTATAATCATGTAAGGGTCAGCATTCTTACCGTTAATAACATATTTCAAGAGTTATAAAACTTACAACATGCCAAAATGTGGCATGCAAAGTTAGCCACAAATGTTTTCTAAATTTCCTACAAAGACTCAACTACTCCATTCTTAAAAAGCAAGAACAAAAATGTAAGCACACGTTTGTTTAGCTTCCATTTAACTTAAAAGGGCTAACCTCTACTATACTATCAAACTTGGTGAGTCAGAAATCTTCATCTGACAAAGCAAGGATTTTCTATAGTTGTTCCATCAGTAGGCCACTAAAAAAAGAGTATATTTACTGGACTTCTCAAAAATCTACTTACTATTCAACTCAGGATTTCCCAGAAAAGCATTTTAAAAAGTCTTTTATGCAGGTCTTTGTTTTCTTTCTGGGGACAAAAATCCATCACCATCTCTCATTCTTAGAGATAATGGAGACGCTAGATTTAATTTTCAAAAATAAGAGAAATGAGCGCAAGAATCTTAACACCCAATGTCCCTTCCAAATGCTGCTGATCTCACTCTTATTCCCATCAGAGTGGACCCAGGAGTGGAAAGTAAGCCCGCTATTTCATTCTTCTTTCAGATTCACATGGCAACAGCATCTTAAGTGATGCTGTAGTAGTAGTAGTAGTTGTTGTTGTTGTTGTTGTTAGGTGCCATCGAGTCAAGTCCAACTCATAGTGACCCTATGTACAACAGAATGAAACACTACCCAACACTCTGTCATGCCCAGCACTGTGCCAGTGCTTCTCTGCTATTCATAGGGCTTTTGATGGCTCATAGTTTAGGGAGTAGGCTGTTGGGTCCTTCTCCCAAGCATACAGCACCTGGTATTCCCAGGCAGTCTCCCATCCAAGGATTAACCAGGCCCAACCCTGCTTAGTTTCTGAGATCTGATGAGATTAAAGGCCATGGTGGTATGGTGGTAGACTGTTATAGTCGGGCAAATAGCAAACACTTTCTTTTTTCTTTTATTTATTTATTTATTTTTTGGTGGTACTGATGTTTGAATCCAGGGCCTTGTGCTTACATGCTTTGCAAGTGCTGGACCACTGAGCTGCACTCTCAGCCCATTTGTTTACTTTTTGAGACAGGGTCTCACTAAGTTACACAGACTGCCTCTGGTCTCAAACTTGCGATCCTCCTGCCTCTGCCTCCCAAGCCACTGGGATTATAGGCATGCACCACTGTGCCCAGTTTGTAGCAAACACTTTCTAAAGGTCACTTTCCCCATGAGCAGAAAGGTATTTGACTAACAAATTTCAGTAGTGCCTTGGTGACATAGGCAGAGCCCCTGAGACTACAGCCACTCCAGCCAAGGTCCTTGGAGGGAGAGATGGGAGTGGGGGCAGGCCTCCACTTGCAGGTGGAATGAATGCCTGTCATTTCTTCAAATTCCTTGAGACCCCCCTGCAGGCATGAAGGATGGCAAGCAAAGCCTGAGGACTGGAGACTGTCTTTCAAAAGGTGCTTCCTGAGAGACTTAAGGGACAAAAAGAAAATAATTTGTTGGTTTTTAAGTCAGATGGTGTAGCTTTTGATCATTCAGATGAGACAGTTCTGCCAGCAAGGGGTCAATCCTTTCTTACTCCAAAGACTAACACCAACCAATACAAATCAAAGGAGGTATTCTTTTAATAAAGGAAATTCCAGAAAGGATGCTAAGGCTTAATTAAAATATAATCCTTTTTGTTTCAAGGGCTCTTCTTTCCCTTGTAAAAGGAAATGCACCCTCTGAAGAAGCATGTCCCCTGGCTGGTGAGATAGAGTTCTTCAACAAGTAAGGATCTGTCTTCGTTCGGGGCACATCTTGGGGAAGCCTTGAAGGGAATTGTGCCCGGAGTCCCGTCTGACTTACCTCATCATCACAGTCCCTCATCACAACATAATGAGTGTTATTACTTCCTCATGTGGCCTGTGGGCTTTGTTAATTAAAGAATGGAAAGGTAAGTAGTTCCAAGCTTTTGCTTTTAATTAATCAAAAGATGTGTTTTCCATCTTCACATTGCTGGGCAGCAAGTAAAGTTATTTAGTCTGCTTCTCAATACCCAGAAGAATTCAGTGAAGAAACTCAGCTGCTGCTTTGAGATTGCATAAACTACAAAGCAGAAAACTGGCTGTCTTTTTCTTATCTTTCCAAATTTTAAATCAATTGTTTTGATCTGAGTGATGCCTACAACCTAATAGTATTTGCAGAAAAATAAAAGGTCCCGAATCATATCATCAATATAAGCAAAGTCATCTTAAAGACAAGGGCCACATCTTAAAGTCTCCTGGATGTTTACCGCACTACAGGTAATCGGGAGGCAGCAACACAAACAGAGAAGTGGCAATGACCTGTATTGAATGTGTCATCCCAAAATTTGTGTTCTTTGTCCTACGCTGCCTTTCTGTTCAATTGACTTATTAAAACTTCTAGCATTAGGGTCACTTCTCCACATTAAAGCAGTGGCTGAAGCTGGGCACAGTGGTGCATACTTGTAATCCCAGTGAATCAGGAGGCAGAGGCAGGAGGATCGCAGGTTTGAGGCCAGAGGCAGCCTGAACAACTTAGCAAGGCCCTGTCTCAAGATAAATAAAAAATGGGCTAGGGGTGCAGCCCAGTGGTAGAACACCTGCAACATGTGAGATAGAAACATATTACCTAGAAGGAAAACTCAGCAAAGCATTGACAAGTCACAGACCTCAGAGAGGGCACTAGCACCGTCCCTTCTGAAGGAAAGTTAGGAAAAGCCTGAGGAGAGGGTGGCAAACAGGCTTCAGCTCGTGTGCCAGCCCTGTGCAATTAGTGCTGACTGCTGCCTGGAGTTCTGCCTTGAGAAGGCATCGGGAGCAGAGTCTACGCTGTTTGGGAAAGAGACTTATCATCACCCAGTGATGTCATCCTGGCGGAAGGCTTGATAGTAGAAAAATAAAGTCCTACCAGGAAAACCAGTCCAAGTAACCTGCTGAGAGAGATGTGGAGGTGCAACGTCAAGATGGCCCCCTCCCTTAATAAACACTCAAATCTTTTAATAAGATCATCTCCGCAAGAGAATCTCTGTGTCGCAGTGGGGAAAAAGGCCAGGTGGCCACTACCATTCTTTCTACTCCTTGGCTTACTTTCCCCTTCAGTGTATCTCAGACCACAGTGGACGCCAGAAGCAGGCATGTTCCTGTCCCCAAGTAAATACTCAGGCTCACATGGATGCAGTGACACATTGCACAACTGCTGGCAGCCCCGTTGAAGCAGGCTGCCTTGGTTAAAAGAGCATCTCCAAGAAGAGCAAGATGAAAATAAGTATATCAAGCAGAGGCTTCTTAAGTCTTTCTGTGTCGTGGAACTCTTTGTCACTTTGTTGAGCCTATGGAACGCCCTCTGAGAATAACAATTTCAAATGTGTGAAATAAAGGATTAAAAAGAAAAGTATTATATTGAAAATATAGCAAGCAAAATATTAAAACATAGATAGTAACGTATGGGCTTCTTGATTAATACATTAAATAAAAAGACAATACATTTAAAGTATGCGCATGTTAATTTTTTTAAAGGCAGCTGTATGATGACTATTGGTCTTAAATTAAATGTGTGCATGTATTAGGTGCCATCGAGTCGTGTCCAACTCCTAGCAACTCTCTTGGAGTTTTCAATGGCTGATGTCTTTGGGATTCAAGATGAGTTCAGGTGTGGGTTGCCACATCTTCCATTTTTGCGGTGCTGGGGATTGAACCCAGGGCCTCAGAGACCGCACAGCAGCACTCTACCAACTGAGCTAAATCCCAGACCCTTAATTCCTATAGGAACTTTAAATTGTGAACTGGTCTTTATATTACCTGCTCCTACATATGGACAAACAAATTTCCACATGTTGATAAGGGAATACTGGAAAACCACCCAGATGTTTATGTCAAACTCAATGTTTGGTGACTGGCTGAATGACCACTAGGCAGAAAGTGGCCCAATTGTTGACCAGCTAAGTCACTGAATATTGGTAACCAGGAGGATTTTAATTTTGTGCAGTACCAGCAAGTTTGACAAGAATTGCACTTTTTTGTTTTTTGTTTTTGTTTTTTTGCCAGTACTTGGGGGTTGAACCCAGGGCCTCACATATCCTTTATAAGCACTCTACCACTGGGTTGCACCTCCACCCATTTTTAATTTTGAGTCAGGGTTTCACTGAATTACATAGGCTGCCTCTGCCCTTGAATTTGTGATCCTCCTGCCTCCGCCTCCTGATTTGCTGGGATTACAGGCGTGAGACCCTGCGCCCAGCCAATAATCACAGTTTCAAGGTAATGAGAGCAAAAACAGTATTTTGAGGTATCTGAAACAACTGTAATTTGATATCAAAATATCTGTGATTTCTACTGGTGACAAAGCCATTGATACCGCCTAAGTTTCCATTGTAGGTTTCTGAGATAAACTGAATTAGGAGCCCCAAATGTCACTCTCTCTGTATGAACACTTTTGGGGGATTTTTAAAAAGATTTTATTTTTTAGAGTAGTTTTAGGTAAACAACAAAATTGAGAGGAAGATATCACATATACTCCTTAGTCCCCTGACATAAACAACTTCCGCCCATTACCAACTCCCACTATGGCACATAGTAGGGTGGCACAGTTGTGACAATTAATGAGTCTACACTGACACATCATTATCACTCAGAGTGCATAGTTTACATTAGGGTTCCCGTTAGTGCTAACGCATCCCGTGGGTTTGGACAAATGTTTGATGGTGTGAGTCCTTCATCACAGTATCCCCATACAGAATAGTTTCACTGCCTAAATGTCCTCTGTGCTCTGTCTGTTCATCCCTTTCCCACCCACCTCCACGCCCTGGCAACCACTGCGCTTTTCACCAGCTCCATAGTTTTGCCTCTGTATTCAGACTTTTTACTTTGTGACTTTGCAGTTCCTCCCACAAAATGTAGAAAGTACTCTCCCACCTCAGGCTTTGACCCAGCCACATGACTTACTCTGCACAAAGGAATATGAGCAGCTGTGATCTTGTGCCAGTTCCAAGCTCAGGCCTTCCGAGGCTTTGTGTGTAGAGATACACTGCTCTTCATATATTTTCCTTTACTATGGATAAAGCACATCTACACAGCCCATTGGTCTAAGGAGAATGAAAGACACAGAACTGTCTAGCCAATCTACAAGACCACAGCAAAAGGCAGAATCAACCAGCTGAGCCCACTCTGGCTTTAGTCAACCTACCAATGCACAAGGAAGCTATTCCAATTAATCTACAAATGCATAGGAAAGAAATTTGAGTTGTATGCCAGATATTTTTATGATTTTTTAAATGTAGCAACAGATGACTAATGAGTTATAATTTAAACAAATGCTAAATTTCAGTTAGATTCTGTGCAACCTAGTTGTTGTTGTCATTAGGTGCTGTCGAGTCAGGTCTGACTCATAGGGACACTATGTACAACAGAACAAAACACTCCCTGACACTATGCCAAGCACATGATCGTTTTTATGTTTAAGCTCATTGTTGCAGCTACTGTGTCAATCCATCTAGTTGAGGGTTTTCCTTTTTCTATTGACCTGCCACTCTCCCAAACATAATGTCCTTCTCCAGGGATTGGTCCCTCCTGACAACATGTCCAAAATACAAAGACACAGTCTAGCCATCCTTGCTTCCAAGGAGCACGCTGGTTGCACTTCTAAGACAGATCTGTCGGTTCTTTTGGCAGTCCATTATATATTCATCTCCAGCACCATAATTCAAATGCATCAATTCTTCTCCTGTTTCCCTTATTCAAGATCCAGCTTTTACAACCATAAGATGTGACTAAAAATACCATTCCATAAGTCATGTGCACCTTTGTCTTCAATGTGACATCTTTACTTTTCAACACCTTAAAGAGGTCTTTTGCAACAACTTCTCCCAATGCAATGTGTCTTTTAATTTCTTGACTGATGCTTCCATGTGTGTTTACTGTAGAATCAAGTAAAGCAAAATTTTAGACAACCTCAATCTTTTCTCCATTTATCATGAAGTTGCTTACTGACCCAGTTGTAAGGATTTTTGTTTTCTTGATATTGAGGTACAATCCATACTGAAGGCTGTGTTCTTTGATCTTCATCAATAAATATTTCAAATCCTCTTCAGTTTCAGCAAGCAGCAACCTAGTTAGAGGTTGTAGTTGTTGTTGTTAGGTGCTGTGGGGTCAATGTCTGACTCACAGCAACCATAGCTATGTACAATAGGTGAAATACTATTGTCAGTGCTTCTCTGCTATTCATAGGGTTTTCAATTGCTGATTGTTTTTTGGGAATGGGCTACCAGGTCCTTCTCCCAAGCCTCTAAACAGGCCCAACCGTGCTTAGCTTTTGAGATTTAATGGGATCAGATGCCACAGTGGTAAGGCTACAGGGCAGTTAGATGTTAGCAAATATCAATATTTCTCACTCCACTTCAAGAACTCTTCTAAAGCAAGACAGGATATTCATATCTTAAAAGTTCAGGCTCTGGATCAATTTGACTGAACAAATATTATCACTATTACCTACTGTATCTACCATGGTGTTAGGTGCTGTCAAGTTGAATCCAACTCATAGTGACCCTATGGACAACAAAATGAAATACTACCCAACACTCTGCCACCCACCTGATCTTTTTATGTTTGTGCCCATTGTTGCAGCCACTATGTTTCTTCTCCATAACATAAACACAAAACCTAGAGATACTCTGGTGTCACAGTAGGAATCTTCTCACATTGGTTGGTCACCCAGGCAATTCTTCTATGAGCATAGGTAGATGCAGAACCACATTTGTTGTTGTTGTTGTTGTTGTTGTTGTTGTTTGGTAGAAACACTGAGTAAGAGAAGCCTGATTGCAGAACCCAGAACTCAAGGAAGGTATCAGCTTGCCCAGTGATCCTGACTAGGTGATTAGATGTGGGATATTGATGGTACGTTAGATCTACTTTGCACAGGTATCAGTTGAATTTAAGTGAGAACTACTAAAGAGGGATGAGCATAGATGCTAATTGTCTGTCTCTACATAGACACTCACACAGGCTGTATTCTTGAAGATCATTTCTCCCTCTGCCTAGAATGCTCTTTTTTCTTTTGTGTGACTAAGGTTTTCTTCTCTTCCTTCAACATTGTTCATAAGTTTCAGTTTTTTTCTTCCCAGACTCCCCTACACAGGGCTACTTGTCCCCCCTCTTACCTCAACACAAGCACTCTAAACTGTGCAAAATCCTAAGACACTAACTATTGCAGAATTTTTCTTTTTTTTCTCCTTTTCCCTCCCTTCCTTCTCCCCTCCTTTCCTTCTTTCCTCCCTCCTTTCCTTGCCTTTTTCTTTCCTTCCTTTCTTCCTTCCTATCCTCCTTCCTTCCCCAGTGTTAAGGATCAAATCCAGGGCTTCCCATAAGGAAAGTAAGTGCTCTACCACTGAGCTATATCCTCGCCCCTATGGCAGAATTCCAGTCTGAGCAACAACTGGTTTGAAAGAAGGACTCTTCCTAAAGCTGCAGGGGCATAGCAAGTAAAGAGTTTTTACTTAGAACGGCTGCTTATTGGAACTTAGGGGATGAGAGAATTAATGGGACTCTCTAGTTACACTCTGGCATCATCTTTGCCGAGTGGGGAGAGATAATATCTTATCCACATTTGAACCCCAGTGAATGAAGGAACCAATTATAGAACAAGTGAATAAATGGGAAGAGGCTTCAGAGACAAAAGTAGGACAAAAGAAGGAAGAGGTAAATATCGTATCATAAGCCATCAGTTAATCAATTAAACAGATGCATTTATCTTGGTACACGTATAAACTGAGCCTGACCTTCACACTTTTTTCTCTTACATTTTTCTCTTGACTAAGTGCCTTCCTGCCAATTAGAAAGGAGGCAAGCTGAACAGTTAATTAGGATGGAGATTGCACATATTAACCAACTTGAAGAGAACATTCACCCCTGTATTCCAAGATGATAAACTGCAGAATAACATCTCACCTCCCAAGAGATGAAATTTCTAAAGGTTTCCATAAGTTATTAGAGAATTTCAATAAAAAAGTAGGTTTTATTTAAAATAATGATCACATACTAGATAAATAAATAATTCATAATAACATGGCACCTGCAGCCATAGTACTATGGCGTCTGATGCCTTCAGATCTCAGAAGCCAAATAGGGTAAGACCTGGTTAGCACTGGACAGGAGACCACCTCGGAACACCAGGTGCTATAGGCTTGAGAGAAGGACCCACCAACCCACTTCCAAACAATCAGCCATTGAAAGCCCTATGAAAAGCAGAGAAGCATGACAATAGTGTTTTGTCTGTTGCACATAAGGTCTCTATGAGTCGGACACCAGCTCAATGGCACCTAACAACAACAAATAACATGACAATGGATTATGCATTGTTGATCAAGCAAAACTTAAAAGGAAATTTCAGGAGAAGAGATAATAAAAACCAAACTCTACATAAGATACATGAACTTTAAATGTCTTTTTGATATAAAAATGTGAAGTGGGCCTATGAGAGGGGGGAGGCTCAACCTAATGCCTTGTGGCTCATGTTTAAATCAGTCTGGAAAATGCAACTGCTTTAACCTCAGCTGTTCTAAAAAAGACATTTTTTTTTTCCATTTGGATCTTCAAAAATACCTGAGATTCCAGAAAGGTATTGAAATAGTATTGAAGCCTGAGGAAGATACCAAACCAAGGATAGCACTACTCCTAAGAAGGAATAAATAAAAGAATGACAATGAAGAAAGCTAATGAAACCAACCCATGCTGTTGATATACTAGAGCAGATTTAAATGTGTTTTTAAAATGCTTTTTAAATTACAGTATGTTTTAAATTTTTTGTTTAGATACATGGTTAAATAAATTGGGAATTAAACAAAGTACAAAATAATCATGGCTACTGCTGACTAGATTAAAAACAAAAACCCAAGCATTAAAAATCTGTCACTACTCCTTTTCTCTGAAAGCAGCCCAGTTCTTTCCACCTCCTTCTCCTAAACACAAATGGGGCAGTGGTGAGCTGTTCCCTCTCCAGGGCACTCATCTTCTTTTCTGTTCCAGAAGGAATGAGCAGGAACAATCATCCCCTTTAGTTAAAATCTTACCCCAATCCCACAATATATTGTCTCACTCATTTTCAGGAAAAGACTTTCACAATAGACCAGCCTACAGTTCCCGAAGTCTGAGTTGCTTATTTTAAACATCATTATGTGTACAGCACCAGTGGAATGGTCCAGTCAGTTATATACAAAGATCAGCAATTTCTCTTCATCTCTTTCAGTTCAATTTAATGCAAAAATCAGGCCTCTAAATAAGAAAATGCTTGAACCAAAAGATATACATATTTTAAGAGTAAATGGTTTTCAGGCACAAAACACCTTAAACTCAAGTTTAAGGCAAAAGGGGGGAAATTATCTAACTCATCAGGTTCCCTCTACCAGTACAATCAAATGATGTTGCCAACAGAAATTTAAATATATCTTTCCCCCTCAAATAAAAACTTGGGGAAAAATAGAAACTTCTTAAATGCATTCACAAATGTGGCATTCATATAAGAATGTAAATCATACTTAGGACAAAAGTTGCTTTTCAACATTGGGAAAAACCTCTTGGGAAATTACCCATATAAGCCAGTCATGTAAAACTGAGCACCAAATTATCCCAACTGAACGTTCTAAGAACCCCAAAGTAAGAATTTAGTTTATAGGGGACCAGATTTTAGTGACCTCAATTATGTGATAGAAACAAGTACAAATTCACATTGGAAGAGCCTCAGAGACTATATCCTATAAAAATGGGTGCCTTCCAGTAAAAACAATAACAAACAAATAAGAAACCCCACAAAACAAAAACTATGAACCAAAGCCAAAAGAAACCTCAGTCACAGATCAGATCCTGAGTGTCTTCAGATGCCAGACTCACAATCTCAAATAATAATATTTAATATATTTTAATAAATAGAACTGAGTCTGGAAAATTTGATTAACCAGCAAGCACACTTTAAAAGCAGCAGAACAGAACTTCTGGAGATGGAAAATTCAGTAATTGAAATAAGTTTAATAAAGGAATTCAATAGCATATGATACAGAGCTACAGAAAGAATTAATGAATTGGAAACCAGAACTAAAGAAATTATCTAAAATTCAACTTGAACACCAAATAGATAAAAAGTATGAAAAAGAGATTAAGATACATAGAGGATAGAATGAGAAAGGAATTTTTAAAATATTGAAAAAAATGGTACTAGAACTCCCTGTTATTCAGATATGAAGGCAAGATAAAAAAAATATTCTCAACTATGCCAGGTCTCAAAGAACAGTTACACTAAGACTCACGTTGAAGAAATATTTTGGATGAAATACTTTTAAAGAAGAAAACAAATCAAAGAGATGTTACATAAGCTATATGAAATAAAGATATTTAAATATCTTACCCTTTTAAAAGAAAAGTATTTCACTGAAGACTTCGAGGGGTACACAAATGTTAGATTCCAATTTCACAATTTTTTTTTTAATTTAAAACTGGAAGGGAAACAACCACTATACACACTGCCAAGTGTTACATCTGAAAATTAAACATTCTAGAGATCAACATTTAGACTGCCTATGAAGCCATCAAGGTGGCTGGATTTTGGCTCAGTTGGTAGAATGCTGCTCTGCACTCTCTGAAGCTCTGAGTTCGATCCCCAGCACACCAAAAATGGAAGAAGGATGTGGCAATCCACCATCAAAGCAATCCCCCAAACAATCAGCCATTGAAAACCCTATGAAGAGCAGAGAAGCACTGCAGTGTCAGGGAATGTTTCATTCTGTTGTACATAATGTCGTTATGAGTAGGACCCAACTCAATAGCACCTAGCAACAACAACATCAGGCCATCAATTTACTACAGAATAAGAAAATATTAAGAATTTTAACTATAAAATAAATGTATAATGTAGTCTAAAGATAGATAAATAGATATCATGTTAGAATTTTTGTTACTAATAAAGTTAAGTTTGCTGGGAATGTTGTTTGTAGATAGTACACTTGCCTACTATGCTGAAGGCCATAGGCTTGATCCCCAGCACTGAAAAAAGAAAAACAGTTAAGTTTGAAGAAAACAATATATATAAATATATATACTACTAATAATTCATAACTAATAAATCATAAATTTCTTGATAATACTGACTTGGAGAAAAAGCAGGAGAGAGTTTTAAGAACATAAGAGTATATAGACTTCTCATCTTGTTACAGGACGATATAGATGGTCTATTTTGTTAAGTAAAAAGGATTATAAAGAAATATAGAAACAGCAGAACAAATTAAAATATTGACCAAAGCAATAGGAACAGATCCAACTCATCAGTGATGGCAATAAGTATAAACAGACTAAACTGCTGGCTCAAAGACAGAAATTGTTGGTCTGGAGTTTGTATGTGCATGATGTTCAGTAGAAACATATCTTACCTTCATACTAGTGGGCATAGGATATCTCTCTACTCCTTACTAACAGGTTGCTTAACCTTGCTGTACCTTAGTTTTCTCATAATCTATAAAATGGTATATCAGTTAGGATGCCTTTTCTATAAGTAATAGAATGTCCATGCCCAAAGAATTAAACAACAAGAATGTCTATAATGATGCCCTAAGGTCTAAAGAAGTGGCCCTGTTAGGCATTCTGAGCAGGTACAACCATGTACAGCAGTGGAAGGCCTGTCTCTTTTAGATGTGTATGTTCGCTCTCTGTCTCTCTGTCTCTGCCTTCCTCTCTCCCTCCCCCCCCCTTTTCTCTTTCTCTCTCTGAATAAAAAAAAAACCTGGAGATACCTTAGGAAACTAAGACTAGAACTGCCATATGACCTAGCTATACCACTCCTGGGAGCTGGGATTTAGCTCAGTTGGTAGAGCACTGCTCTGTAGTCACTGAGGTCCCAGGTTCAATTCCCAGCACCACAAAAATAGAAGGATGTGGCAATCCACTCCCAAGGCAATCCCAAAACAATCAGCCATCGAAAACCTTCTGAGGGTCGCTATAAGTCAGACATGACTCGATAGCATCTAACAACAACAACAACATACCACTCCTGAGAATATACCCAAAGGAAGATAAGTCATCATACCACAGGGACACCTGCACTTCCTTATTTAATACAGCACTCTTCACAATCACAAGGTTATGGAATCCACCATTACGTCCATCAACACAGGAGTGGATTAAAAAGTTGTGGTATATATACACAATGGAATATTACTCAGCAATAAAGAAGAATGAAATTACATTATTTGCAGCAAAATGGATGAAACTGGAAAACATCATTTTAAGTAAATTAACCCAGTCTCAAAAAGAGATATACCATATTGCTCACTCACATGTGGGAGCTAACTCTAAATTAAAGGAAGAAGAAAAAAACCATACATGTATAGATATATAAGAATGAACAACCATATCTATCTAAGAACGGAAAATACAAGCAAAGTTGAAAGAAGCAGGGGCGGGATCAGCAGGTAGCAGTGTAGATTGGGGAAGGCGAGGAGAGGAGGGGAAATAATGTAGGGGGCAAAGAGGGAGGAGAATCTTAAAATATATGATGTAAGTATATGAATACATGCAAAAAATAGAGGAAAGGAAAAAAAATCAATGAGAATATAACCCATGATTCTATGTGATTTTCATTATGTAGTAATTAAAATGCCTACTTTTTTTCTCTTCTTCTGAATACTGTTCTGTGAAATATGTAAGATGATGAATGTGTAAGCAAAAGTGATTCAATATTTGCATAATGGATATACCAAATAACTTATTACTCTGTACCCCACCAATATTTATATGTAAAAAAGAATTAAAAAATCTTTCCCAGAGGCTTGCCCACACCCTTCTTAACACCTTTCAATGACTAGAATTTTCTTTTGTTCAGGTCCAGACAATTACTGTCAAAGAGAATTGGAAGACAATAACTTCAATATTGTCCCTATAGCTGAGGGATGGAAACATTTAAAGTCACATTTGGAAGGTAAACACTCAAAACAAAACAAAACAAAAAAGCACAAAAAAAGAGCTCTTGCAACAAGGAAGAAGAAAAGAAAGAAAGAAAGAAAGAAAGAAAGAAAGAAAGAAAGAAAGAGAAAAGGAAAGGAAGAGCTGTGACATAAATGGCACCCAAGAGTGCCTGCTACAAATGGAGGTCATAATGTTTCCCTGTGGAGTCGATGTAAAGACAATACCTACCCGTTCTGGCAAAAAAGAAAGCATTTTATGAATAGTGTTCGTCCTCCCTCTCTTTCCCTCTGGTTTCAGTCTGGCCTTTTTCTCTCCTCCAATTATTGATTTAAGGGACTAAAGCCACAAGACATTAACCAGCAGCCTGAGAGTGATAGTGCCCCCCTCTACCCACTGTCAGCAAGTTGTAGTTACCCCCAAAAGCCACAAGGCTAATGCCCAGCTACATTTGGGGCATTCCAGCTTGGAGAACATGTAAATAGTGTGGAAGATCTAATTAGCAGCCACCTCATCTTCATGAGCCTTCTGTACACTACTGTCCAATTATGCATTCTGTGCTGTCAATCTGTCTGCAGCTGTACCACCTTGGTGCCCAATCCTGCCTGATCTCAGAAGCGAAGCAGCATTGGGCCTGGTTAGTCCTTAGATGGGGGACTACCTGGGAATACAGGGTGCTGTAGGCTAGGGAGAAGGACCCAGCAGCACACTTCTGAAACCATGTTGTTGTTGTTAGGTGCCGTCGAGTTGTGTCTGACTCATAGCGACCCTCATAGGGTTTTCAATGGCTGATGTTTTGGGATTGCCTCAGGAGTGGGTTGCCACATCCTTCTCCCATTTTTGTGGTGCTGGGAATCAAACTTGGGACCTCAGAGACTGTAGAGTTGGTGCTCTACTAACTTAGCTAAATCCCAGCCCCTCTGAAACCATAAGCCATTGAAAACCCTATGAATAGCAGAGAAGCACTGACATAGTGCCAGGCATGGCATAGTGTCAGGGAATGTTTTGTTCTGTTGTACATAGGGTTGCTAGGAGTCGGACCCAACTTGACAGCTCCTAAACAACAACTGTCAATCTGGTACAGGTTTTGGTAACTTCCAGTTTCCTTGTTTAGTCATCATCATAAGTTCCCCTTGAGAGAAGCACCTGGCAATCCACTTCTGAAACAATACTCCAGAGAAGCCTTGATAATAATGCTGGGCATGGCATAGTATTGGAGAGTATTTCATTCTGTTGAACATAGAGTTGCTATGAGTTGGACTCAGCTCCACAGCACCTAACAACAACAACATAAGTTACACATTAATATTTCTTATAGACTTTTTATATGATTCAAATGATTACACACGCAGATAGTTCAGAGTTTCAAGTTAGAGCTCTGTAATTCATATGCACACACATAGTTTTCTGGAGAGAATGGTGGAGTTAACACTGCATATAGTGACTTTAAATGCCAAGTGTATCAAACTATAGCAAAGTAAAATCTTATTTCCTTTGCCTGGCGGGCATCTGCAAACTGACTTCATAGGTTTGAGAGGTTGGTTTTCCTTAGATAATAACAACAAATAATAGTTACAACTTAGTGAAAGCTTACCAGAAGCCAAGTACTTTTCTTTGTGCTTTACATTGATTAATTAAATTAGTTTAACTTAATTTAAATGAATTTATTTAATTGGAATGAAGAAACTGAGACACCAAGATTAAGTAACTTATTCATGATCACAAGAATCCAAACCCAAGCAGCCTTACTACAAGGCCTAGTCTCTTAACTATGTGGTAATGAAAACCCTATTCTTTAAGAAATAATGAGCTGGCTTGCTAATACAGCATAATGAACAAAGTGATGGAGTCTAGAAAGGGGGAGTTCAATCTCTTTCCCTCCTCTGCTCCCACACCTGGAAAATATTTAGAATTTACCACCCCTGTCTTAACCTCCTTTCTCCATTCTTCTCTCTTTGCTGACTCCAGCTCAATTTGCCATTTTAAAACACACTCATAAACACACACACACACATATGCACAAACACACCCGCCACATACTGTCCCACTGTGACCTATTAGGTCCTATCCAAGTTTACCTCACATCTATTGTGCTCTGTGGCTGACCATCCTCTTCAGCATGTATCCTGATGTAGTGAAGCCTTTGAGGTGACCCCCAGGTCAGATGTGTTACAGGAGATTCATTTCTCAAGAGATAGCTAGGAAGGCATACTTATCCTATCCCTCTGAACTAGAAATGAGCTCAGTTAACTTTGCCTACATTAACTTTATATTGTTGTTAGGTGCCATCAAGTCGTGTTCGACTCATAGCAACCCTCATAGGGTTTTCAATGGCTGATTGTTTCAGGATGGCCTCAGGAGTGGATTGACATGTCCTTCTCCAATTTTGGGGGTGCTGGGAATCGAACCTGGGACCTCAGAGACTGCAGAATGGCACTCTACCCACTGATAGGTCACATTAATTTTATAGGGAGCTAGAAATGTAGTGGGCTGGGATTTAGCTCAGTTGGCAGAGTGCTGCTCCATACTCTCTGAGGACATAGATTTAATCTCCAGCACCACAAAAATGGGAGAAGGACATGACAATCCGCTCCCTAAGAAATCTGGAAACAATCAGCCATTGAAAACCCTATGGAGGAGCTGGCCGCAGTGGCACACACCTTTAATCCCTGCGACTTGGGAAGCAAAGGCAGAAGGATCGCAAGTTCAAGACCAGAGGCAGTCTGTGTAATTTAGGGAGACCCTGTCTCAAAAAGTAAAAAAAGTGGGCTGGGGATGCAGCTCAGTGGTCCAGCACTTGCAAAGCATGAAGTGAGAGGCCCTGGGTTCAACCCCCAGTACCGCAAAAAAAAAAAAAAAAGAAAGAAAGAAAGAAAGAAAGAAAAAGAAAACGCTATGAAGGTCCTGATGAGTCAGACCCAAATCATTGACACTTAACAAAAACAACAACAGAAGTGCAGAATGAACTGAATAGATCTGGATTCTATTCCTACCACGAGTTCAGTGTCCCATCATTATTTCTGCCATTTTTTCCAAACTATTCATGCCCTTCCTTTACTCTCATAAAGTTGGGTTTCTGTAGGAATATTAAAAAGATGAACCCAGATATTGTACTGTACTAAAAAGTAGGGAAGAAATAGAATTTCAAGAGCCCCTTTGATGCTCACATCACTCTGAATCATAGATATATACAATTATAGGCAACCATAAGTAAAGAAGTCATTATAATGGGCCATCATACCAACCAACCCTATTCCTGCAAGCCTGTGTTACTGTATCTTGCTTCACTCATTTAACTAACGCAAGCAATGTTCTAAGCAATTCTGGATGTGGCAACACATTTTTAAAAATTAATCATCTCAATACAATGAGTAAAAATGGACTTTTTACTATTTAAAAGACACAACTGGGGTTTGGATATAGATGAACAAGTGTGTTGTTGCTGAATAGACTTAAGTTGTTCTGCAGAAAAATAAATGTTAGCGGAGGTCGGAGGATGGGAAGAAGGTGTTATAGTCCCCAGTATAAGGAAAACCAGAGCAGAGAGTCCAGATGATACCAAGAGGAACAGCAGAGATATACCCCACTTCACATAGGGTAAGAGAGACTGAAAAAGAGAAAGGTCAAAGGGGACATTTTTTATTGGAAATTTTTAATGTACAACTTAATGTGTTTCATTCTGACATGCATTTCATTGTGACAGTTCTATATATGCACTTTGTTGTACATTGCACAGATAAGTTCCACCTTACCCTCTTGTGCACTTCCTCCCCCCATCCCACTCCCCGACCAACAATCTCTCTTCTATTTGCATGTCTTTTTGTGGTAATATTTTTCTATATATTCTTGGATCCCAACCATGTTTAAGATCGAAACTTTTTCTGTAGTGAACTATCTTTTTACATTGTCAGTACTATTACCTGAATTCTCTAGCCCATCTATGTTATTACCATTCTTTGATATTATTGGTATAATTATATTTATTTTCAGAACTATTAAAGTTGGGCTGTTCACCCTGAGGTCGCCCCCTCCCACATTCCCCACTCCTCCTTGTTTAAAGGGATATTTTGTAGTGAACTAATACTGGAGGGAAATAATTTGGAGTGAAATGACAGTGTGATATCATTTATTTTCATCCCCTACAACATCCCCTACAAATTTGACTGAGTAAAATGAGTATGTCTTGTTACTGATTTGATAGTAGAAAATTCTTTAAGATGATTGCAAAGGAGTGTTGATATCTGCTTCCAGGTCAAAAGACAGTGAAAACTTCTCAGGGACAGGTCATTTATTGGTAACAGGTATAAAATAATAATAATAATAACAACAACAACAACAACAACATTCATCTCTTTGAAGATTTATCTTCCATTCCTTACTTTTACATTTATTCCCTTCTGTCTCCACTACACCTTTATCTTTTTTAAATTTTAAAATATTTAACTGACAAAAAGCTATATGTATTCAAGGTATACAATATGATTTGACATATGCATGCATTGTGTGCCTGCAGCAGTACCACTGTCTCCTCTGATCCCTTCAGATCTTGGAAGCTAAGCAGGGCTGGGCCTGGTTAGTACTTGGATGGGAGACCACCTAGTAATACTGGGTGCTGTAGTCTTGGGAGAAGGACCTGGCAGCTGACTCCCCAAAACTAATCAGCCTGAAAACCCTATGAATAGCAGGGAAACACTGACAATAGTGCTGGGCATTGCACAGTGTCAGGTAGTGTTTCATCTTTTGTACATAGGGTCACAATGAGTCGGACATCCACTTAATGGCACCTAACAACAACATGTATTGTGTACTGATTATCAGAGTTAAATTAATTGTTGCATTCATAACCCCCAGTTGTTACTATTTGTGTGTGTGTGTTTGTGGTAAGGACACTTAAAATTTGCTGTCTCAACAAATGTCAAGTAAATAATATACTATTATTATTATATTTAAAGACCATTTACTTATTTATATGTGCCACCTACCCACACATACCTAGGCATACAGACCTTTACTCAGATGTGATTCTGAGCTTCCTGAGGGCCAGGACCCTCTTTTATTTCTTTCTTTGTTTTTCAGAACTAGCGATGGAACTTGTTATTGTTAGGCACTGCTGAGCCAGGTCTGACTCACAGCAACCCTCCTATGTACAACAAAATTAAACACTCCTTGACACTGTGCCATCTCCAGCACCATGTCAATGCTTCTCTGCTATTCATAGAGTTTTCAAGGGCTGACTGTTTTGGGATTGTTTCAGGAGTGGGCTGCCATGTCCTTCTCCCATTTTTGTGGTGCTAGGGATCAAACCCAGGGCCTCAGAAAGCACAGAACAGCACTCTACCACTGAGCTATACCCCATAAATGCTAGGCAAATGTTCTATCACTGAGCTATATCCCCAGTCCCAAGAACCCTATCTTATTAATTTTGGTGTGCTCAGTCCTTAGCATCTTGCCTGGAACAGAGAAGGCATTTGGTCGTTTACTCAAAACTACAAAAAAGAAAACCAAAAACACTAGAACTTGAATAAAGCTTTCAACTCCATAAAAAGGATCACTGCAACCAGATGGGGAAAAAAATAAACTTCTACCTTATTAAAGCTACTGTTCTAGAGCCACTCTGTTACAGCAGCATCATCTATACATTAAATAGTACAACATCATAGTTCATCAGAAAATTGCCCTTGACTAAGGCCAGATACCTTGAGGTTGAATAAACTCAGCTTTCTGCTGCTGGGGGAAAGAAGTAAAGGAACCAGAAAAAGAAGTATCCAGAGTGGCAGGTTGCTTATCGCTTAGCTGGTTATGAGTGCTTGTTGTTGTTGTTGTTGTTAGGTGCCGTCGAGTCGAGTCCGACTCATAGCGACCCTATGTACAGCAGATCGAAACACTTGCCGATTCTGTGCCAGGCAAACAATCTTATTTACGTTTAAGCCCATTGTTGCAGACACTGTGTCAATCCATCTGGTGGAGGGTTTTCCTCTTTTGCGTTGACCTGCCACTCTTCCAAACATGATGTCCTTCTCCAGGGATTGTTCTCTCCTGACTACATGTCCAAAATATGTAAGACACAGTCTGGCCATTTTTGCTTCCAAGGAGCACTCTGGTTGTACTTCTTCTAGGACA
>VMDO01022405.1:7500-33526 GCA_007922755.1 Pedetes capensis | reverse complement strand
TTGTCCTCTCCTGACTACATGTCCGAAATATGTAAGACGCAGTTTGGCCATTTTTGCTTCCAAGGAGCACTCTGGTTGTACCTCTTCTAGGACAGATCTGTTGGTTCTTTTGGCAGTCCATGGTATATTCAATAGACGTCTCCAGCACCACAATTCAAAAGCATCAATTCTTTTTCTGTCTCTCTTGTTCAATGTCCAGGAGCCTGAATGATAAGCCCACTTCCTCTTTCTTCTTCGGAGTCTCTCTCCTATAACTGCAGGGCAAGATGAGAGAGATGTCACTGCCAAGAAAGGCACTTCTACACTCCAGTGAGACTCACCACCTACCCTAATGAAGTCAACTGGGCAACACCCACATGACAGTTGCCCTGGCCTCATACAGGAACAGGTTGGGTACTCAAAGGGGCAAACCTGTATGGTGGCATCAAGATTTGTTAAAAGGCTTCATTTATTTTAAATAACCATCAAGCAAGTCCCAAAACAGCAGAACTGCACACAATGATAATGGCAAATTTAATATGATTTATTCATACAATAACTCATGCTGCACTTAACACAAATATAAGGGTGAGCTTTTCAATAGTGTGGAAGAGATGAACTCATAAAACCTGTTAAGTAAATAATGAGTTTTGAATATAAATCACCTGCAAAATATTCTTTCAGAAACATACCTGAAATGACAATAAATCAGGGCAAGGGTTTTGTAAATGCCAGCTTCAGGCCAGCTCCAAATCCTCTTTCCTACATAAATCATAGTCTCTGGTTTTTAGAGAGGGAACAGCAGAAGCGAGTAACCCCTGGCCTTTGCTCCTCTTTGGCCACATTCTTACTCTTGCTTCCCAGCCTGTGGTGAATACTCCACTAGACCTAGTTAGCAGTGGGGCTCCTGCCTGGGCCCTGCTACATCGCCCTGTGGTGGGCAATGAGGACTGTCTCCCGGTGCGCCCTCTGGAGCCAATGTAAGGCACCTGTTTTCTCCAGCAGGGACTCTTCTCCCCTCAGACGACAAGGACCATCATCTAGAATCCAGAATCAAAAACAAGTATCCTTCAATTACATTATTGGTAACAGCAATCTAAGGCAGGACGTGGAATGACAACTGGGAAGCTCTAACCCAAAAAAATCTCTTGAAGGTAGGCTCTTCACCACATCAGACTGCCTGCTTTCTGTCAAACACCCAGCAGAAAGTGGCATCTGCTCCACCCAGTGAGTGACTAGATGCCAGCTGGAGCTTTCAGTATCATGTGGAAAAGGAAGAACCATGAGCAGTAAGGACTACAGGTGATTTGAGGGCACTGATTAATGACAGCCCTCTCTGCTACACATTTATATGCAGAAAGAAGAAATTCCAGGAGAATCAAGAGCACCCCAAAGGCAGTGAGGAGCAGTTTTAGCCACAAAGCCAAGAAACAATGGACAGAAGCCAAAGAGAGAATCTAGGTTCTAATTTAATCTCAGCTCTCCAGCCAGAATTCAAGAAACTCCTCCAAAGAGCTACAACCTGTAGGGTAGACTTGGGGAAGGAAAAGGGCTGAGCACCCATTTGAGAATTTATACCTTAAAGCCTTTCACAACGTGAGGTTTGGATGGCTTGGGAACTGGAAAGGCAGCAGAAAAGGTGAGCCAAGAAGGAAAGAGACAGCCCTTTGCTGCATCCAGAAAAGGCTTTCCCTCTGTAGTCCAGAGGAAGTTGTTCCAGTCACCTTGCTCACCTCTTAGCACATATCCCTATATCATTTTTTAAGAAACTTGTAATTTTTATTGGAAATTTTTAATGTACACCTTAATGTGATTCATTCTGACATGCTTTTCATTGTGACATTTCCATATATGCATTTTTGATGTACATTACTCATATAGGTTCCCCCTTACCCTCTTGTATGCTTCCCCCCCTCCCCATCTACGTCTTCTCTATCATTTACTTGGTAATATTTTTCTATATGTCCTTTGGTTCCAGTTCTGTTTAAGATAGAAACTTTTCCTGTAGTGATCTTTGTTTTTATCTTGTCAGAACAATTGCATGCATTTTCTAGACCATTTATATTGACACCATTCTTAGCTTTTTTCCCCCCTTTTATTTTGATCTGACCTTTGAATAGGATTTTTCCTTCTTATAATTTTGATTCAGCTCCCACATAAGAGTGAGAACATGTGGTGTTTCTCTTTCTGAGCTTCTGTTCGTTCACTTAAAATAATTTTCTCTAATTCCATCCATTTTCCTGTGAATGACCTTATTTCATTTTTCTTGATTGCTGAGTAGTATTCCATTGTGTATATGTACCATAGTTTTTTTTATCCATTCTTCTGTTGAAGGGCACTTTGGTTGATTCCATATCCTTGCTATTATGAAAAGTGCTGTATTGAACATGGAGATGCAGGTGTCTCTGTGGTATGATGACCCATCTCCCTTTGGGTAAATTCCCAGTAGTGTTATAGCTGGGTCATACAGTAGATCTATTTTCAGTTTTTTAAGATAACTCCATATTGATTTCCACAGTGGTTGGACCAATTTACAGCTCCACCAACAATGTAAGAGTGTTCCTTTTTCGCTGCAACCTCGCCAGCATTTGTTGTTGTTTTATTGATCTTGGCCATTCTTACTGGTGTATGGTGAAATCTCAGAGTTGTTTTAATTTGCATTTCCCTAATGGCTAGGGATATTGAGCATTTTTTCATGTGTTTCATGGCTTTATGAACCTCTTCATTTGAGAACTGTCTAGTCAGTTCCTTTGCCCATTTGTGTATTGGGTTATTTGTTTTCTTGGGAGTTTTTTTTCTTGAGTTCTTTATAAATTCTAGTAATTAGGCCTTTATCTGATGTATAAAATGCGAAGATTTTTTCCCATTCCTTGGGGGTTTCCTTGACTCTGTTAATTGTTTCTTTTGCTGTGCAGAAGCTTTTTAATTTCATGTAATCCCATTTATCTATTCTTGTTGCAATTTCTTGAGCAATTGGAGTCCTATTAAGGAAATACTTTCCTATGCCTATATGATGGAGTGTACTGCCTATCTTGCCTTTTATAAGTTTTAAAGTTTCTGGTATTATGTCCCTACATCTTAAGTGACTAAAGATTACTATAGGCTAGGTATACATCCGCCTGCAGCCATACCACTATGGTGTATGATCCCATCAGATCTTGGAAGCTAAGCAAGGTCAGGCCCGGTTAGCACTTGGATGGAAGACCGCCTTGGGACAGCAGGTACTATAGGCTTGTGAGAAGGACATGACAGTCCACTCCAAAAAAAAAAAAAAATCAGCCATTGAAAACCCTATGAATAGCAGAGAAGCACAACAATAGTTTTGTCTGTTGTACATAATTTCGCTATGAGTCAGACACTGACTTGATGGCACCTAACAACAATAAGGTATATAAAAAGAACTAAGATCAGGGACTTGAACAGATATTTGTACATTCATGTTGATAGCAGCATTATTTGTGATAGTCAAAAAGTAGAAACAACCCATGTCCATCTATGAATGAATGGATAAGCAAAATGTGGTGTATACACACATACAATGGAATTTTATTCAGCCTTAAAAGGGAAGGTAATTCCATCATATGCTACAATGTGGATGAACTGAGAGGATATTATGATAACTGCAATAAGCCTGCTACAAAAGAACAACACTGTATGACCACATTTGTACGAGGTACCTAGAATAGTCAAATCCACATAAGGATGGTTTCCAGGGGCTGGGGGAGAGGGAATTGGGCAGTTAGTATTTAATGGGAAAGAGTTTTAGGTTTGGAAGAAGAGTTCTGTGGATGGAGAATGGTGATGGCAGCACAGCAACATGAATGTTCTTAATGCCACTGAACTGTACCACTGAAAATGGTTGAGATGGTACAGTTTATGTTACATGTATTTTCCCAGAGTTTTTAAAATGCATATTAAAATTTGATAATTTTCATCAGAAAAAGATTAATATAGAAATGGTGGTACAGGCATTACATTTACCAATAACTGTCAACTGGCATGGGAAATTATGCTAAGGGCTGAGGACATGGCTCCATGGCAGATAACTTTGCCTAGTGTCCATGAGGCCTTTGTATTCCATCCCCAGCACTGAAAAAAAAAAATCTTATTATTTGAGCCAGGTGTGATGGTGCACATCTGTAATCCCAGCACTTGGAAGGCTGAAGCAGGAGGATAGTGAGTTCAAGGGAAGCCTGGAATACATGGTGAGATCCTGTCTCAAAAAAAAAAAAATGCTAACATTAGGTTAGATCAAAAAAGCAAGACAGAAACTATATGATAGATTTCAGCTAAAGATAAAATGTCCATACCTGTGTACATGTAGAAGGGTAGGAGAGGGAGTGGAATGAAATGCACAAGTGTCAACAGTAGCCATATTCTGAGGTGGGCTTCTTCTCATCTTCACAATTTTGCAAATTTTCCAAATTTCAAACAATTAGCATATATTACTCTTATAATGGGGTGAACAGAAAGTGTAAATACAAAACCAAACCACAAAAAACTTTCAAAGGAACATGAATATTTATTCAATCTCCGGATGGGGAGGACTCCATGTTTAAGAGGAAAAGATAAGAAAAAATATCACACATGATCAAGTTGTTTGATTACTTTAAAGAGACCCATAACCAAAGTTTAAATGCAAATTCATACAACTGGAAATGCAAATACCCGATAATCATAGAGAACAATGGTTAAAGTCATTAATAAGAAAAGAATCAGAAGTTAAAACAGGATACCACTTTTACCCATTATTGTAGAAATGTTTTTCTCTGGAGTTACGCTTTTTATTTGTATGTTTGTTGACTTTATTTTTTAACTTTAGTACCCTAAGTAAGCAAGAGAGTGAGGAGAGGAGTCGATGAAGATGTTTTTGGAAATTTAGCAGTGAGATACCCTAAAGGAGTAATTTGAAATACATAAAAACACCTTATTCACAAAATCAATCATCACAACACTATTTATAATATGGAAAATTTGGACAAAAACCTACATTTCCAAAACTGAAAGAAGTTTAATTAAATTACAATAAAACTACCCAATAAAATATATTACCAGTAATATAAAGTATCTTTGCAAAAAATCGATAATAACTACACATAATACTTAGGGGGAAAGAACAAACAAATTGCATGATATAGAACATAAAGGATCAAAGAAAGATAGAAAATTTATACTCCTAAAAAGAAACGATATTAAGTGACTACCTCAGAATAAAGCATTCATATATTTTTTCATTTTTACTATTCTATTTTCCATTTTTCTATAATTACATACCAATTTTATAATTATAAAAAAATGCCTTTTTAAAAATGTGAATACAAGATACTTTAGTAATGTCCATTTTACCCCCCAATATTCTACAGAGTCACAAAAGCCTCAGCTTCTTGGTGGGACACAAGAGGGGGCTATGAAGAATGGTTATGAATGGACTGGTGAAGAAAAGAGGGGCACAACCTAGGAGGGTAAAGGAGGCAGGAACTGGCAAGGGAGAGTCAGCCAAGGGCAGGGGCATCGTGGAGCCAGGGAAGACTCTGACTGCTCAGCAGAGGTCTTTCTAGACCCATAGTAGGCACTGACGGTGTTCTCAGAGGGAAGGGTCAAGAGGGATTTTAGGAAGACACATGGATTCCGTTAGGAACAAGGGAGGCAAAAGGGAGGGGAGGTCAACTGTCTGGGAAGGACAGGAGAAGGACTGAGGCAATGACAATGGCAGTGGAGGGGAAGAGGCCAATAGCCATAGCAAACTCCCTTACTCTATGCCTAGACCAAACATACTTTGCTCACTTACAGACAAGTCTTTATGGGGAAATGCAGGGTAGAGAAATAGCTCGCAGTAGGAACTTGGTAATGGACTGCAGATTCAGCTCAAATTCAGAGACAATCCAGAGCAGCTCTATCCAACTGAACTTCCTGTCATGATTGTGATGTTCTGGATCTGTGGCTCCTGTACACTTGAAATATGGTGTGAACAGGAACTTTTTAAATTTTTATTTCAATTAATTTAAATGTAACGAGCCACATATGCCCAGTGGATATCAGGTGGATAGCACAGTTCAGCTTATGACTTCACCAACAGCAGAATTTGGAGAATTTTAATACTAAAATTGTGCTTCAGGAAATAAAGTGAAAGAAAATGAAGTGCATATATTGTAGCCTAAATACACTTAAGACACGCCATGAGGAATTCCCAGACTGTAATGTGAAGATTCCAGGTGAAGGTAATGAGAGCAATAAAGAGAATGGAGAAGAAAGAGAAAGGTGAAGGAAACCATCTACAAAAGTTGACACTTCCAGAGGCGAGACAAATGCTGAGCTCAAGAGAAATGAATAGGGCCCTTCACTCCTCAAACTGGCATCGCCAAGACAGTCATTTAACTGCTTAGAAAATCACTATATTATTATCTATACCTCTATTATAGGCAAATTAGTAAAAACAATCTCTTTGAAATCTTACTAATTTTAATATCTTAACTTTTTGGTTACAATTTAAGACATGGCAGTAATTTAATCTAATTTGCTATTTTCTATATTTTGTTTCACATTTATCTTGAAACACTGAGGTGTTTTTAAGGAGAAAATTACTCGTTTTGACACAATAATGACTGCATTAGATGTTTATTTAGAAAGCTGTTGATTCCTCTGATGACTACTGATAATCAGTTTCATCATGCTACAGATATGACTTGTAAGTATTCCATGTCTTTTAAGATGATATGAACTAAACTTATTACTGTTACCTTTCTGGTTACTTTCATATTTAGGGAATACAGAACTACATTTTGGGGGACTTAAAGTTATTTAATATTTTACTAATGAAAAGTTTTCACAATTTTCAAAATAATTTGGAATTTAATAATTAATAAAATTAATGAGTGCTTTCTCTTTCTTTTGTGATTATTGGAGGTTGGACCAAGGGCCCCTTGCACATACTTTGCAAGTGCTCTACCACTGGATTACACCCCCAGCTCATCTTTTATTTTTAATTTTGAGTCAGGGTCTCACTAAGTTACACAGGCTGCCTCTGGCCTCGAACTTATGATCCTCCTGCCTCAGCCTCCCAAGCCACTGGGATTACAGGCTTGTGCCACTACACCTGCCAATGTTTTCTTTAACAAGCAATTAAAAGTAAAATATTTTCTGTCTCCTAGATAAATGTATGTCTACAATCAATCATCCCTAAATAAGAACATAAATATGATTTTGAGTGACTGGAACTGTGGATATAGTTACACTTTTAAATGCTTTTCATTGTAATAGACTTTCAATAGACGGCCATTGATGTCAAGGATCATATTACTTAGTGAAACAAATAATTACTAGGTGAGAAAGTATTTAAAAAATTTTAGCTGAATTTCCCACATATTTCACGTGTCTAGTTTACTAAACATCATTTACTATTTGATGAAGAAATAATACATTAATCATTTCATGCATATTTTGTCTTTGGACTTTGAAATCCCATGGTCTTAGAACGAAAATTGAAGATAATCTTCAGGGTAGTGACTTCTAGAATTATTATTTAACTTCATATTTGAGAAAGAAAGGGGAATTACATGTTGACATATTTTCAAAATATTGGGTTACCTAAGATATATTATTAACTTATAAACAAAATAACCAGGAACTTAGGATAGAACCTAATTTGATATGTGGTTACTTTCTGAAATGCATTAAATTCAACAAAGTATTTCTTGAGTATAGTGTTGGTTAGTCTGCTCTTGGTTAGTCTGCTCTTGATACACAAAAGCATGATGCAATTATTCAATGACTAAGCTATGACTGGATACAAAAATAAAAAAGGCTCAGCCCAGCCCCAATCCAATTATCAATGAACAATTCATAAAGACTAAATGAAAAGGCTTGGCTGCCACACTTTTCATTAAAAATTTACTGTTAATGCATGTTTTGATTACCTCCCCCTGACTTTGCTTCCAATATTACAAGTAATGACAAAACAACCATCCTCCTCCGACCAGCACAAAGGGAGCATATTATATTTGCCCACTGTGGCTGACAAAACTCAAGGTATTAACAATTGGGCAAGTTCTCCATTTTGGGAATAATTATATATATTGTGATCCTGCAGTGGGTCAGAATCTACAAAATACAGTTCCCCTGCATGGATGTCAGAAAAGTTAGCCAGAAATTCATTAGGATTAAAGCCAACCCACACAGTATACCTATAGTCTATGGTGCGTATGGAGTAACCCATGATTTTTATGTCTTTTAAACTTGGCTTGTCAGAATTCCACTGAGGGGAGTCTGCAGGCCGGGGGTACTGGCTATAGGCAATGGACTCACGGGGATTACCATGGAGGTATGGATCCTCTTCCAAGTCATGGAATCGAAAATGCTTCAGAAGGTTCTGGCCTTCTCTGCACAGCTCAACATGAAATGAAGGAACAGGGCAGCGAGGAGGAACTGGCAGTCCTGCAAGTCCAGTGAGCGTGGGGAAGAGAGACACAAGTTCCACAAGGTCCACAGCTTGCTTGCCTGAAACAGGAAGTGATGCAGCTGAATCTGGTACATTACAGAAGCTGGCCAAAGCAGGATGGATGAGTGAAGAAGCCTATCTGGGCTCCAGCTGTTTTCTTTTCCTTTTTTATTTTTTTATTTGTAGCATTTATTTTCAGCAGAAGTTCAGAAACACCAACAGTTCTACCCTCCCCTAACTTCTCACCCAGTCCAATAGCTAGTTGCAAAATTAAGGTGCCTTCAGCCTGTGGCCACTTTCTAAAACCACTTAAAGTTTGGAACCACCAATGTAATTATTGATGCAGGCAAGTTTCATCAATTAAATTTCAAACCACTGGGTAAAAGTCTGAAGAACAGTATATTCTGAGTTTACAGTGTTACTTCACAGATCACTCCTTTCTGGATATCCGCATTTCATACATCTTTTCTTTTTAATAGGATAAAATATATAAACATGAAATTCATCATCTTAGCCATTCTTAGTGGACAGCTTAATAACATTAAGTATATTCACATTTCTGTGCCACCAGCACCATCATTTGTCTCCGGAAGGCTTTTCATTTTACACACCTGAAACTGCCCCATTAAACAACAGCTACCCATTTCTCTATCCCCAGCAACTTGCAATTCCCATTCTACTTTCTATCTCTATGAATGTGACTACTCTAGATACCTCAGTGAATGGAACATAAAGTAGTCTTCCCTTTGTGCCTGGCTTATTTCACTTGGCACAATGTCCTCAGGGTTCATCCACGCTGGAGCACGTGATGGAATATTCTTCCATTTTCAGGCTGAATAATATTGACTGTATGTATATACTACATTGTGTATATCTATCCATCCATCGACAGACACTAGGTTGCTTCCATCTTTCAGCTATTGTGAATAGTGCTATTATGAACATTCATGATCAAGTTTCTGTCTGAATATCTGTTTTTAATTCTGTGATATATATACATGTAAGAGTGGAATTGCTCACTCATATGGTAATTCTGTTCAACTTTCTGAGGACTCTCTAAACTGTTGTCCACAGCAACTAAACCACTTTACATTCCTGCTTCCAAGGTACAATTGTTCCAATTCCTCCACACTATTACCAACACTTCCTTATTACTTACCATCTTAAAGGGTGTGAAATGGTTATCTCACTGTGGTCCATTCATCTTTAAAATTTAAGTCCTCCACTTATACTGATTTCTGTTAAAACTGACTGTGGCTTTGTACTATCATTCTGGCCTTTCTGGATAGTTAAGAGTTTGCTTTATAATGCCCAAATTCACTTTCTAGACACTTGATTTATAAGTAAAATGTAAAGAAAGTTTTAAAAAGATACTTTACAATGGCAAAATCTGGCTAATGCTATCATCTTAATCAAGGAATCAAACTTAGCATCACTAATAATGGTGCAGGCTGTGATATGAGAGGATATAGCCTCACAGGTAGTACACTGGTCAAAAACATTTGCCCTGAATCTAATCATGAAACAAACTCAGATTGTGGGGTACTGCACAGGACAACTGGCCTGACAAAGTTTGACACACTTGTCAAAAGACAAGGTTAGAGAGACAAAGGGGGACAGATTATGCAAAATGTTGTCAGCCATCATGAAGACATTTGCTTAGAACCAGATGAGAGCATAGAAGGCTTCGGAGAAGGGCTGTAGCAAGACTTACTTTGTCTTTGTGTTTGTTTGTTTATTTGTTTATTTGTTTTGCAGTGCTGGGGACAGAACCCAGGGCCTTGCTGCATGCTGGGCAAGAGCTGCACTCCTGGGCTACATCCCTGCCTTGCGTTTGAAAAGGGTCACCTGCACTGCTCTGAGGTGAGAATACTTTAGGGGACCAAGGACACAACCAAGGAGACCCTGTAGTAAACTGCTGCAGTAATTCACAAGAGATGCTGGTGGCAGTGGAGGTGGTGAGAAAGGGTAGGGACAGATTCTGAATGGAGAGGAACAGGTTTGCTAATGGGCTGCATATCACATATGAAGTATGAGAGAAATACAGGGGTTGAGAAGATTCTATGGATTTTTGGAGAAAGACAGAGGGTGAGAAAATTCCATAATTTTTTGGCCTGAGTGACTATTGCCATTTCCTGAGAAGAGGGTGAAAGGCAAGGCTGAAGGAGAAAAAGCAGAAGTTCAGTTGCAGGCATGTTAAACTAGCCAAGTGGGACAGGCTATTGGAAATGTAAGTTGAAGTTCAGAGAAAAGATACAGGCTAGAGATTAAATTTGGAAAAAAGCTGGATAACAATATAGTTACATGAATCTGTAATTTGCTGAATACCTCCAAACACATTTCAAAAAGGATTCTCTCCTGTCAAAAGATCTGTACCACAGATATGTGCATATACAATAACAATAGGTACTTTCAACACCCCACTCTCATTAATAGATCATCTAAACAAAAAATCAACAAAGAAATCTCAGAGTTAAAAGAGACCAAATGGACTTAACACACATCTACAGAATATTTCATCCAACAGCTGCAGAATATACATTCTCCTCAGCAGCACATGGAACTTTTTCTAAAACAGACCACATTTTAGGTTACAGAGCAAGTCTTAACAAATATGGAAAAAAAAAACTGAAATCATTCCTTGTAACTTATCAGATCATAATGGATTAAAACTAGAAATCAACAGTAAAAGAAACAACAAAAACTATACAAATACATGGAAATTGAACAACACACTTTTGAATGATCAGTGGGTCAGAGAAGAAATCAAGGAGGAAATTTAAAAATTCCTAGAATCAATTGAAAATGAAAATACAACCTACCAGAACCTTTGGGACAGAACAAAGGCAGTTCTGTAAGGGACATTTATAGCCATGAGTGCTTACATAAAAAAAAATCGCAGAAGATCAAATAAATATCTTACTGATGCACCTTAAGGTATTAAAAACAAGAACAAGCCAAACCCAAAATTAGTATATGGAAAGAAATAATAAAGATCAGGGCAAAAACCAGTGAAATGGAAACAAAAAGAATACAAAGAATCAATGAACCAAGAATTGGTTTTTTGAAAAGATAAAGATGGACAGACCATTAAACAAACTAACCAAAACAGAGAAGATCCAAATCAGTAAAATTAGAGATGAAAAAGCGATTATTACAACAGATACCAATGAAATGCAGAGCATCATGAGGGAATACTTCGAGAACTTGTGTTACCCAAAAATGGAAAATACAGAATAATTTCCTTAACATATATGACCTACCACTATCAAAATGATATAAATAACTTAAATAGATCTATAATGAATGAAATTGAAGCAATAATAATCTTCCAAAAAAGAAAGTCCCATGACCTGACAGATTCACAGTCAAATTCTACCAAGTCTTTAAAGAATTAACACCTATGCTTCTCAAACTATTCCACAAAATATAAAGGGAAAGAGTATTTCCAAACTCAGTCTATGAAGTCAGTATAACCCTGATACCAAAACCAGATGAGGACACAACAAACAAATTAAGCTAGAGAACAGTTTCTCTGGTGAACATAGGCACAAAAATGCTCAACAAAATACTTGCAAGCCAAATGGAGCAACACAATAGAAAGAACATGTGCCATGATCAAGTGAGTTTCATTCCACAGATGCAAGGCTGGTTCAACATATGCAAACCAATAAATGTAACACAGCACACAAATAGACTCAGAGATAGGAATCATATTATCATCTCAATAGATTCAGAAAAGGCCTTTGACAAAGTTCGACATTGCTTCATAATAAAAACCCTCCAGAAACTAGGAGCAGAAAGAACAAACCTCAACATAATAAAGGCTACATAGGACAAACCTACAGCCAACATTACATTAAATGGGGGAAAACTGAGAGCATTTCCCCTAAAATGAGGAATGAAGTAAGGATGCTCACTCTCTCCACTCTTATTCAATATAGTAATTAAAGTCTCAGCTAGAGCAATAAGGCAAGAAAAAGTAATAAAAGGCACACAATAGGGAAGGAAGAAATCAAATTATCTCTGTCTGCAGATTACATGATTCTATACTTCAAAGATCCCAAAGACTTCAACAGAAACCTCTTAGGTCTGATAAATTCAGCACAGTAGCAGGACACAAAATCAATATTCAAAAATCACTAGCACTTCCATATACCAATAATGAACATGCTGAGAAAGAAATCAACAAAACAATTCCATTCACAATACCCCCAAAAAATAATTACAATAGACCAGGAGGTGAAAGACCTTCAAAACACTGAAGACTTTAAAAGACTTCAAAACACTAAAGAAAGAAATTGAAGAAGACACTAGAAGATGGAAAGGCCTCCCTTGCTCATTGACCAGTGGAATTAATAATGTGAAAACAGCTATACTATCAAAATGATCATGATTCAATTCAATCATCATCAAAGTTCCAATGACATTCTTCACATAAATAGAAAAAAACAATCTGGAAATTCACAGGGAAGCACAAAAGACCCCAAATAATCAAAGCAATCTTGTGTAGAAAAAGCACACAATACCTCACATCAAATTACACTATAGGGCCATAGTAACAAAAAAAAGCTTGGTACTGGCACAAAAAAGACATGAAGACCAATGGAATAGAGGACCCAGAAATAAACCCACACAGCTACAGACACCTGATTTTCAATAAAGGTGCTAAAACATACATTGGAGAAAAAGCAGCCTCTTCAAAAAATGGTGCTAGAAGTCTGTATATCCACATGTAGAAGAATGAATCTAGATCCCTATCTCTCACCCTGTAAAAAAATCAATTCAAAATGGATCAAAGATCTTAATGCAAAACTGTAAACCTTGAAATTACTAGAGGAAAACATAGGTAAAACATATAGGCATAGGCAAGAACTTTTGTAAAAGGACTCCAATAGCCCAGAAAATAGCAAGAATTAACAAATGGGATTGCACAAATTTAAAAAGCTTCTGTACAGCAAAGAAAGCAATAGAGAGAGAGCCCACAGAATAGAAGAAATTATTTGTCAACTGTACATCTGATAGGGAATTACTGTCTAGAATATCCAAAGATCTCAAAACATTACTGTAAAAACAAATATCCAGTCAATAAGTGGACAACCAAATTGAAAAAAACGGTTCTCAAAGGAAGTACAAATGGCCAATAAATATATGAAAAAATGTTCACTATCCTTAGCCATCAGGGAAATGCAAATCAAAACTACAGTGAGATTCCATCTCACCCCATTCAGCATGACTAGTATCAATAAAACAAATAACAACAAATGCTGCCAACGATGTTGAGGGGAGGAACTCTTTATACACTGCTGGTGGGACTGTAAATTAGTACACCATTCTGAAATCAGTATAGAGATTCCTCAGAAAACTAAAAACAGAACTACCACACGATCCAGCTATACCACTCCTGGATATATACTTAAAGGAGTCTACCATAGAGATACCTGCACTTCCATGTTCACTGCAGCACTATTCACATCTACAAAGACATAGAACCAGCCCAGATGCCCATTAACAGATGAATGTGTAAACAAATGTGGTATATATACACAATGGAATTTCAATCAGCCATAAAGAAAAATGAAATTACGTTATTTTCAGGAAAGGAGATTGAACTGGAGATTATCATTTCAAGCAAAATAAGCTAAACTCAAAGATACATGCAGAATCTAGATTTTTTTTTTTTTGCGGGGATTGAATTCAGGGCACTCTACCACTAAGCTGTACCCTTGGCCCCTTTTTTTATTTTTGATATAGGGTCTCATTAAGTTCCAAAGGCTACCTCTGACCTCAAACAAGCAATCCTCCTGCCTCAGCCTCTTGAGTTGCTGAGTTACAGGTGTGCATCCAGCACCTAGTTTAGATTTATTTTTAAAAGAAAAATATGTATGTGTGAGACAGACAGACAGAGAGAGAGAGTGAGTAAAAAGAATATGAGGATATATTTGGAGGTGGGAGGGAAATAGTTGGGGGGAGGGAGCAACATGAGGATGATGAGGGAGTGAATAAGAGCAAAATATGTGATATAATTGTACGAAAATGTCATAGTGTCATTGAATTGTACGCTAATTTAAAAAAAAAGATTTGGCTCAGCAAACAAAGGGCTAAAATCGTGACTTAAACTGTTTAATCTTTCTTTCAGGGTTGGGAAAGAAGATTGAGCATGCAGTGTCCCAAAATTTAATGTGCAGAAAATAAAACTGGACAATATAAAGCAAACTCAAAGATCCAGAAAGGCCAAAATGAGGATCCAAAACCAAGATAACATTAAAAAGGAACCAATATAAAGTATAAGATTTGGATGTTAAAGACACAATAAATGCCTAAGTCCAGAAAGGGGCAACCTGGTTTAGCACAGTTCATGGAAAACACATTCTGAAAACAGCAAACATTCCCAGAAGTATGATTTGTCCCTGAAATGCACTGAGTGTATTAAGTCAAGATACAACTCACAAGAATGCACACAGGTCATCTCACACGAGCATCAGCATACAAGCAAGGAGGGTTTCAAGGATTTGAAGGACTGGTATATGAAAGTCAAACTTGCCCCTTACTGATTCTACTCATGTGCTGGGAGGACTCTGGCCCAGCAGTCTGGAGTCCCCTCTATAATAGCCCTCCCCATTTTGGGAATACCACCTTCTCCTTTGTCCCTCCACCTACCAAGGCTCCACGTGGACAGTGGCCATACTACTCAGCTCTGGCACTGCCACTCCTTCCCAACCCAGAACATGGGAGGTGCTAAGAGACAAGCACTGACAAACTGTTGAGAAGGAATTTCAACACTGCAGGAAGGAGGACTGTGTAAGGCTCAGCCTGTGGTTTGATAAGGTAGTATATATGTAAATGAAAGGCACTCTTATTGCTAGGCAATGTCACTTCAGTGTAGTTTATACCTGGATCCATTGATTCTGAGGTGGGATCAAAAGGATCACGGTAAGGGAAAAGCTTCTCTCCCGTTTCTGGAAGTGAAGCTGTTCTTCCAGGAACATAGAACATCAGAGGCACACGGGTAGTAATGTCGAAATTGCTGTATTTGGCCCATTCTCCATGTTCACCTAGGGCCCACCCTGGAATTTAGGAAGCACACAATGACAGAAAATGAGTAACTGTATCACAGCTTGTTCATTTTAGACACCATTTCATTTCCTGTTGTAAAAGCCAGAAGAAGTAACAATTCATCGCCTTGAGGAAATTCCTCTACAAGTACCACAAAAGGATTATCTGAATGCTGCTTTATTCAAAGTTGGATATCTGTCCTCAATGAGGAAAACTTTAAAAAGGAAAAATGTACTAAATTCTCAAACTAAAATATCTTCTTTTAACAAACAATTAGCAACATATACCCATGTTTGGCATTGTAGGACAAGTAGGAGGCACCAAACATGTCAAGCAAGACTGGAATGAACCCAGGGTTTTGTGCACACTAAGCACATGTTCCACCATTCACCTAAACTCCCTACAACTCATTCTCTAATGGCAGGGACCCTGAAAGCTAGAGTATTACCACTTCCCTGTCCTGTGCCTGTATATCTCTTGACTTGTGTCCCATCAGTTCAAGTTTTCAGTTTTGGGATTGTACCACCAACACATGTGCTACAGAACTGTGGCAGAAAACAAGGACACCTTGCTCATTTTTAAGCGATACCATACATAAAGAAAAAAAATTAATCCTTAACACTGACTAGAACAACTCTTAACACTGATTTAAAACATCCATTGCAAAAGATAATGTGAATACCACAAGTTGGAAATTCTCAATCTTTTTCATTTTAAGCATCCTTTTAGGTATAAAAATTGTGTTTAACAGGGATTATACATAGAGAATTTTGTGTTACAAAATAACCAGACACCAAAAGCTGCCCTGGGGTGAAGTAGAGAAGGCACTGACATAGATCTGTACTTTATTCATTACTGCCACATCTGCTGACATTGTATGGCAGATGGTGCACAGTCCAGCAAGAGACCTCCCTGGCTCAGTCTACTGAAGATGCTGGGGCTGCCAATGGAGTTCCAGTCTTCGAGGGATTGTGGTCTCCAGAACAGGGCTGGGACTCATTCTGCATCAACAGTACTCTCCTAAGAAGACCACAAGTTGCAGGGAACCTCTCAACAATCAGGAATGGAAGCAGACATGTCCATCATGAGTGTTCAAAGACTGAGTGAGCCTTTCTTCTCTCTGTGAGAGTATCAGGGAGTTAGGTACTTATAGGATTGTTCAAATCGTCCCAGGAGACAAAAAAAGGGGCAGTTTCCACAGCCTAACAGACCCACATCTCTATTCTCTCCAGGAGGACAAGGCAGCCTTGACTCATGAGGGCTAGTGACCTGATGAGGCATTAGTGAGTTGCTAAGGCACCAGCTTGGAAGTCATGATGCCCTAGTTGGGCAGGAACCTAAGAGGTCGAAGGTCAACAAACCAATGAGACAGGAAAGTGAGGGGCCTGACAGTGGGACCTCAGGAGTCAAGCTCTAGAAGTTTGACTAGAGAGAACACACAGGCCAGGAAGGTCCATCAGCCAGGCTCTCTGTGCCATCCCCAAATATAGGTACTCTGAGCCCAGAGACCTCTGCCAGCCATGGTGGGCTGTCTGAAACTACACAAGAGGCAGCACCTGGGGCCAACACAGGGCGTAGCACACAACTACACACAGTAAATAGCTGTGGACTGCCTAGCTTCAGGAACACATTCATTTATTAGTTGAACATGTTCATTCATTGAGCTTGTGCTGGGCTTTCACCTGGGCTACTGTAGCTAGGAGTGAACACATGCCTGTGCGAGCCCTGAGGGTCTCTCTTGAGACCAGGAAGAACAAGAGGCAGGGGACCTTGACTAGCAGCTCAGAACATTTCTGGCTTTTGCCCCAAAGGCCTGGAAGGAGGGCAAGGCAGCACAGAATGACCCACATGTTATGAGCTAGAGGACAAGTGGTTAGAATCACCTGAGACGCTTGGTAAAGAGCATGTTCCCATACCCAGACTTGCATCCTCCTGAGCAGATGCACAGGAACCAGCAAGTTTTACCAGCTCTCTGATGACTGATGTGGGATGTCCCAGATGGACATTTTGAGAGGGGTACTATAATTAACTGCTGCTGCCTCAGAGCAAAGAATGGATTCCAGTAAAAGATGAAGCTGCTCACTCAGAAGGGAGGCTAGAAGTGGATGGCAGATCATTAGGAATATGTGAAAAATGATGACCCTTCCATATATGATACATCAGGCCCTTATAAGGGAAAAAGTAAGCCTTTGAGAAACAACAGGGAGAACTGTCTATGATATTGTTAAGAGGAAAAAATAACAGGGGAAAGGACAAACAGCACAATGAACTGTCTTGTGATATGCTACATGTTACACCCATACACATAAATTACATTTCACATGTGTACATGTGCATAGCTAGTGGCTGGCAGATCAAGCTCCAGTCCTTTAGTACTGGTTAGCTCTGGGCAGATGACATAACAAGGCAGGGCATTCCAGCCCTGCATTATATGTTCTGCATCCTTTTAAATTTTTCACAATGAGTACATGTCATGATTTACTATTGACTCATTTCCTATTTGATGATGTAGAAGAATTAGGTCCCTTTTTCTAGGTATGATAATGGTATTATGGCTATCCTTAAAGAGGTAATAATTTTTAGATATGGTGATCAGGAAACAGAACCATCTCAAATTTGTTTCAAAACAATTCAGGGGCAGAGGGAGTGGGAAAGGATGAGATGAGCAAGCCTGCTGCTGGTGGGGAGCTGTTTTTTATCTTCTTGTTATTGTTGTTAGGTGCCGTCAAGTCAGTATCTGACTCATAGCGACCCTCATAGGGTTTTCAATGGCTGACTGTTTCAGGATTGCCTTGGGAGTGGATTGCCAGGCCCTTCTCCCACTTTTGCGGTGCTGGGAATTGAACTCGGGACCTCAGAGGCTGCAGCGCAGTGCTCTACCCACTGAGCTAAATCCAGTGTGTTGAAAATTTCTTATTTTAATGAAAATGTTTTTGAAATGACAGTTCCATGTTTGGAAAAAGTAGGAAACATCCATAGAAGAGATGGAGTTGAGAAGTCCATTCCCCTGGCAGAGAGAATGGTGGGGATGGGTGGGGGAGGTTCATCCAGGTCTGAGGACCTCGCTGGGTTCTGCCAGGATTATTCTGCATCATCCCAAGAAAAACCAAAAGTTCACCAACTCTCTAGGTTAGAAACAGGGGTTACAAGAGCTCCCTCACACAAACACAGGGGTCCTGCTAAATATACCAAGGAAAAACCATTGCTACAAAACCCCCCTCACCTGCCTCCACCCCCAAGCATCCAAGATAGAGGTCCCAGGACTAACAAGTTAATCATAAAAGCATCCCAAGATCTTGGACTCAGGTACTATTGATTCACAAAAGAGTACATATCTATGTATATAGCAATTTTTAAAAGCACATTTCAAAGCCAAGTACTGTGGTGCTCACCTAAATCCCACCAATTTGGGAGGCTGAGGCAGGAAGATTGCAAGTTGGAGGACAGAGGCAGACTGTGTAACTTAGCAAGACCTTGTCTCAAAATAAAAAATGGGCCAGACGTGCAGCACAGTGGTACAGCACTTGCAAAGTATGTTTGAGGTGCTGTGTTCAACCCCCAAGTACTGTAAATGGATGGATGGATGGATAGATAGATAGACACACAGACAGACAGACAGACAGACAGACAGACAGGCACCACATTTCACAGGAAAGTTCAGATGCTTTGAGAGATGCCACGTCCAGATCCACTTACGATGGGTAGACGGAGTCCCCACATGAGGAAGGGTACCTTTAAAAAGGCATCAGAGGGAAAGTCTACCAAAAGGGGAAGAGTACCTCTAGCCTCAGAGGGAAAGACTACCGAAAGGGGAAGAGTACCTCCAAAAGAAGGTCTCTTCATGGATAGGGACCTGGGGTCTCGTCTTTTTTCTTAAATTTGAATTGGTCACTGTTTTCTTCATATTGTAGATTTCTGGGGAAAATTAATGAAAAACAAGTAATAGATGTAAATATATAATCTTCTACCTCTGTAAGCAGTGCTAATTCAGAGCAGGAGTTGAAAACCTCCCTAGCAGGCTTACAATAGGAAAATTCTTGAATGACTTCCAATAGCATAAACTCCTTGAGCCAACATGGACTTAAGTTCCTATGCCAGTAGACCTCCACGAGCAGAATAATTGTTATAAGAACAAAAAGAGAAAAGTAATGCTCCACTGCCCATGGTATACACAGCATAGGGAGGTGCTCATCTGATTGAAGGCAAACCTTGGTTCCCAGCTAATGATAGGAGCGGGGGCTATTGTTTCTGTCAGCCTGACTCTCCACATTCTTACATAGGAACATACCATGTGGTTAGAATGATAAATAAGGATAGAGTTCAAGTACCCCATTATAGTTTATCATTTATGAAACCCCTGAGCAGAAACAGACCTCCCTGATGTTTGTTATCTAAAGATGGTAAAGTTTATGCTCTGTACTATGGGCTATTATTCATGCTCTGGGCTGTGGGCTATTATGATCAATATGTACTTGTGAAACCTGTTTTCCATGGAAAACCCCACATACTGTTCTTACTGCTTGCATGACCTAAGTCTAAAAAACTGTATAAAAGGCTGAGCTATCTGAGCAATATACGGAACAGAATCACACTGCCTTGAGTTGCCGTGTCTCTGTCTCCCATCGCGGACTCCTCACCCGTCTTCAGGAACCCCTGGATCCTAGACTGCAGCTGGACTGCAGCAGAGAGACAAACCAACACTTTTCAAAATGCTTACCATGATCAGAGGTAAACACAATGATTGTGCTGCTGGCCAGCTGAAGATCATCCAAGGCACTCAAAAGGAGGCCAACCTGTGTATCTAAATACGACACAGAGGCAAAGTAGCTCTGGCGAATTTTTCGCTGCAAATGGAAAAAAATCAGTAATGAGATACAATGCAATTTTAATTACTATGGCATACACAGAGTTAATATTCACCTGAGCATCTCTCCCAATCCAGTCCCCTCCTTGGATACCCATGACGACTTTCTCAGCCAAAATACAATACTCTTTTCCCTGCTGTCTGCATCCCTCTGTCTGCAAACTAACAGCATAGTCTACAGGTCCAAAGCAAGATTTGTTTCTGAGCGAATCAGCTTTCACTTTAGGGCATAGATCATAGCAGATGGATATCACTCACTGCTCCTGTCTCCTTCATATATTCTGTCTGGTCACAGGTAATAAACATGTACACAGAAACTGATCCCTCAGCCCCTCCAAGTATTGACCCTCCACGGGCTCTGACAGGGGTATGTCAAAAATACAATTCAGTTGTGTTCATTTCCTGTGACGGCTGGGACAAAGTACCATAAACACACAAGAAATGGATTGTCTCCCAGCTGTGAATGTTAGAGGTCCAAAAATGAGGTGTTAGGAGGTACATCTGTGCATGAGGGCTCTCAGGAAGGACCATGCCTCTTCCTAGCCTTGACTTGCAGCTACATCATTTGGATCTCTGCCTCTGTGTGCACATGGAGTTCTTCGGGATCTGTTTTTCTGTCCTCATCTTATCAGGACACTAGTTATACTGGATCAGGGGCTTACCCTACAACATGGCCTCATTTTAGCTGACTGCACCTGTGATGATCCCATTTCCAAATCTGGTCATATTGTGAAGTAGCAAGAGTTAAGACATCAATGTATCTTTCGGGAGAACACATGTAACGCACAGCAGTGGCCCTAAGTGGGCCTTTCCACTGACCATTTTCTAACCCAGAAAGAGATGGCACTTGCTTATCTTTATGGACCATGGCTGTCAAGTGTTACTCATTTCTAACAAACTCTCAGTAGGCAGAATAGCAAAGGAAGGCAAGAGAGCTGCCATAGTTCCTAAACCCAAGGGGAACTTTGGGGCCCCAAGTAAAAGAGCCATCAGCTCTCCTGGGCTGACCTGCCTCTACGCTTGTTCATAAACATTAAGGAAAAAGATGAATCTCCCCACTACACACACCCAAGTGGTAAGAAGAAAGATAGCCACTGATTTATCAGGTCAGTTCCAGTTTCTGCTTCCTGTGTATCCCCTGCCTTATCAGCTTCCTGTCACTGTTAGGGTAAAAACAGTCATGAGACTTGCCCCATTCTTTTTATGTGGTGAAGAGAACAGATATACATCTAACCTTATAGAGGTACTATGCTGAACTCCAATATGCTTATACTTTCTAGTAAATAAAGTCTTCAGTCTGTAATTTGGAGATCGTTAGTCCTCCTGGGACCAAAGACACCTCCTTCCTCTGCTGGCCCCTGGAGATAAGGCAATAAATGAGCAGGCATGGTCCTCAACCTAATAAGCCACCTGACCAGTTAGGACACAATCACAAAAACAAGCACACACACATTATTGGTGGGGCCCAGGGATAAGACTGGAGAATGGGCCCTTGAGTTGGCCTGGGGAAACTGGGGAAGGCTCTATTAAGGAGTTCACATTGGAAAAGAGGTGCTTGCCATCAGACAAACTGGAGGGAGACACTCTGAGCAGAGGCTGGGGATGTAGCTCAGTGGCAGAGTACTTGCCTAGCATGCCCAATGCCCTGGGTTCCATCTCCAGCACCATGAAAAAAAAAAAGATGTGCTAAGCAGGGGCTGTAATGTGTGGAATGGTGTGGAATCATGACAGAAAGGGGCACATCTGCAGTTCAGGAAAAAAGTGGGAGGGCAGGGGATGGAAGAGACACCAAAACAATAGGTCAAGGCCAGATAATACGGACAAGGTGGGTCCCTCCAGGGAGGACAGGTCCCAGGTGGCAAGCCATGGAAGTAACTGAGGTAAGCAGGTGATGAGACCTGGGCTGTAGGTCAGCCAGAATCCTGTGGTAACAGCAGCACAATTGCTGAATGAAAAAACCAAAGCAAGGCCCACTGCAGTGGTCCACAAGGATGTGCTGAAGAATCCAGAGGACAGAGTGGATTTGAGAGGGATTTGGGGAGATCGAGCAAGTGTGGAGGAGGAGCGGGAGAAGGGCATAGGAAGGAGATGAGAAATTGAAGGGTGACTCAAAGTTTCAAATTCAGCTGATGCCATGATTCAGTAGCACATGGGGGTGACACAAGAGGAGGAGGAAAGAGAAAAGCAGGGTAGGGGTGGTGGCCTGGCCACACAGGAAGCAATGGAATTTTGGTCTCCCTGGTCATCTGCCTGGGAATAGCTCTCACAGGCAGGTGGACACATATGTCTGAAAATCAAAGCAAGACCCAGGCTGGAGGGGCAGTTCTGGGAATCATCTACCAACAGGGCTCAGATGAAGCCGGCTAAGGAGAAGGGGCAGAAAGGATACAGTGGGGGTCATGAAACTGGCCTGGGGGACAACACCTAATGAGGGACACAGAAAAATGGGCCTGCCATGGAATCGAGAGCAGAGTGGACCCAGAAGGGCTGGCAAGGAAGCTCAGGAGGCACTTCTGGAAGGAATGGGGCTGGTCAACAGTGACAAAGCAGCTTAGAGCTGAGGGAAAGCCAAGACTCACACAACTGGATTTTACTTGCCAAAATGGTCAGTGTCCACCCATGTGAGAGAAGTCTTAGTGGGCTGGGGAGGCAGAAGCCTAAGCAGAGGAGGATAGAGAACAAATGGACAAGGAGATCATGGATGCAGCCAGAGCCCAAGAGGGGTACATAAGGAAGGAGGATGAGGGGGGAAGGGAGGAGAAAAAGACAGAGGCATGGGAGATGGTACTTCTGAAGGGGGTAGCAAGCTGACATAGGGGATTCATAGAGAGCTAGATGAAAGGAAGGAAGACCTCACTGGACAAGCGAGAAAAGCCAAACAAAGAACTCAGCCACGCAGCTGAGGGCCTCTCTGCCTTTTAGCAGCATGGATTGTCTCCAGCAGCCCTCGTGGCTGGATTATGTCGTGATCAGGGTGCTATAAGTAGACAAGGATGCTGAGGGCTGGCAAGAACAGCACATGGTCTGCCACAGAGCCTTAGCAATGCAGGGAAGAAGGGAAGCCAAGAGGCTGTCTAGACAGAGGAGGCATTCAGAAGTCTACACTGTGGCAATAGCCAGAAGGTGCACAGGCCATAAGGATTGGAGCAAGGGAGCCACAGGAATAGGAGTTGTGATCAGGCTAGTGACCAAGAAGGAACAGGCCTACGACTATAGACCGAGAGGCTCAAGAGAGAAGTGAGATGGGGCTTGGGCACAGACATGCAAAGCTGCAAGGGGAATGTGAGGCAGGAGCCCACATGTGAGCTCACCAGGGTAGCTCTCTGGGTTATGTTGTTTGATGACTGTCCAATGCACAGGGGTGTGGGGAGGGGACAGAACTTGAAGGACATCTCACCATGCATCTGGCACTGTCCTGGATGCTTCCACATGTTCCCTATGTGCCTCACCCAAATCCCCCAAACCAGTGCTATCATCTATCTCCATCTGATAGATAAAGAAACTGAAGCTCAGAGAGGTAAAGTGACTTGACAGAGGTCATGCAGCAGGTATGGGGTAAAAAATGAATTCCAACCTAGTCTGTTCGAAACTGACAAAACCAATCAGAGGTTCTGGAGTTACATCTGGCACTAACTGTGCTACAGTGAGTCAGGACATCTCTCTGCTGCAGTGTCCTCACCTGACAATGGGAAGGGCAGGCACCTCACTGGGTTCCCTTCAGGGCCAAAGTAGATGGCACACATAAATGCTCAGCACCCTTCCTGGCACCCATTGGGAAGGGGCACTTCAAATGGCTGTCACTAATATAGTATTCAAGTGCAGCCCTCAGAGCTGCAATTCAAGCCACCTTGTTATCAGAACCTGACAATGCAAAATTAGGAAATAAACAAACTGGCACATCTGTTGCCTTCTAAACTCTCACCCCTTGTCTTGGAAACTCAGGAGTCAAACAGATTAAGGAACTTCACATCTCACCCCCTAAACTCTGGCTGTACAAACTCAGGAGACAAACAGGTTTGGATAGCAGGATACCTGAACGAGTTGGGTTTGTTTTGAACCACAGTCTCCAACAGTGGTTCTCGAAATTCTGAGTGCACTGGAATCACCTGGTGTGCTTTCTGAGGAAATGTGGGCTCTTGGGCCCAATCTCCAGCTTCCAATTCCAGAAGGGTGGGTGGGCCAGGACTCTGCACTTCTAACAAGCCTGTCTAGCGATTCTGATGCAAGGGGTCCAGGAAGCACACTTGGGAAACACCACCCTCTGCCATACACTACAACCTGCCTGTCTCAGCGTTCATGTGGTGAGACTCCAGAAAGAACAATGCTCGGCATGTCTTTTGCACTCACATGGGAGAGAGGGTGGGTGACGAGTCAGTGTGACATTTCTAATTCTGTGGCGGCTCTGGCCACATATCATAGCAAAAGGACACCAAACAACATAGCTGGACAGCACTAGCCATGCAGGTGTCCCAGTTCCCTCTGTGTCAAAGTCCAGCTCACTCAGCCACCCCCTGAGAGTGACAGGTGCTGATACAGGCTTTCCCACAGAAGAAACCTGAAAGGACCAGGAAACTGAGCATTCTGGGTACCCAGAAGTTTCCCACACCCTAAACTGATGTACTGTTAATCAGATCAAAAAGCATTCCCTTGTGGGTTAGGAAGGTTCACCCAGCCAGTTCCCTAGCCTTGCGCCTTCTTGCAGCTAGTCACATCTCTGGATGCTTCCTTCTCTGGAAGCTGAGGCACTGGTCAGGAGACTTGATCCACACAGCCCTGAGCATGTCCTAAATACCTACAGAATCCCACCTCTTCCTCGCATTTCACACTGTTTTGCACAAACAAGGTTCTTAATAAGATATCATGATAGAGTAATGTCTACTAAGAAAAATGGCTTCACTGACGGGATCATGCTATCCGTGCTCAATATATTCCCAAAGTATGTTCTTTGTACCTGAAAGTCCACAGGAATTGGGCCATAAGGCACACTGATGTTTAAAGCTTGGACATCTTCCCGCTGCCTGATGTCCATCCAGGGATTGTAGGCCACAGGAGGTAGACCATTAGGGACCTGGGGATCAGGAGCCAGGGTGATGTTCTCCAAGGGATACAGCTTCTGAAATTCCTTGGGGAAACACACAAATCTGTCACTCATTTGACAAATGTACCAGGGCTGTGGCTGTATGAGTGATTATACTGCCTTTTTTCTAAGCCCATGATCCATTTCCATGGTAGCTCACTAATGCTCCCCAGGAAATCACCTCCCACCTGAAGGCAGGCCTTAGGTCACCCTCATGAGATGCCAATATCAATGAAATCATGCAATTTCTGTTTCCTATATACCTTACATAGACAGATGCCCTACTGCTCTGCCCCTGCTTCACTCCCAACTTGCAAAGGTGTGGGGAGGTAGTGTGGATGCCTGAAACCTCCCTCGGGTTCAGCAATTCACTAGGAGAACACATAGGACTCAGCCTATGGTCATGTTCACAGTGATGACTTATTACAGTGAAAGGACTCCAAACACAATGAGCAGAGGGAAAACACCCATAAGGCAAAGTCTGCAGGAAACCAGTGACAAGCTTTCAGGGAGTCCTTTCCCAGGAAAATCACACAAGATGCACTTTATTGCCCCAGCCATGAGTTGTGTGACAGCATATGCACAATGCTGCCAGCCAGGGAAGCTTATTAAATCC
>VMDO01022405.1:0-2500 GCA_007922755.1 Pedetes capensis | reverse complement strand
AACTAAAACTTTGTAAACAACTGTGCAATTGAAATCTCCCCTCTTTGGTTTTCTCATCTATAAAATCAGGGACTCAAACCAGATGATGAGATGTTCTGACTAAAGCCACCTCTCTAGGTTTCCATCTGAGTAATGAGAATCTGACTTCCCAGTCCCTAGGCCCCTGGGATTTGTGCTGAGCTATAAAGAAGGGACCCCCAAGGGTACCATCAGCCAGCCTGTTACAGCAGTGCAGCTCCTTAGAGCCCAAGCTGGAGACTCTCACCCACCCAAAGGAGGCAATAGAGATATCTGCACCCACAAGGAGGCAGGTGGGGATAGGGAAGCTCAGAGAAGGTCCATGCCTTTCCTAGTGTCAACCAGATAGTAGATGAATGAGCCAGGACTCAAACCCATGCCTTAAGACCCCAAGTTCAAGTGCTCAGTTATGAAGCAGAAACCCACTCCAATGCTTAGTAGTTTAAAGTCTACCTGGAAAGACAAAATAACAGCACATGAAACCAAGAAGGACTGCCAGTAGCCAAGAGCACAGAAGTGCCCTGTAAGGATGGGATTCCCCAAGACACAGAAGTGATGTGAGACAGGTAAGGGTTGGCAGAGAGGGATTTCAGGAGTCAGTGGGGCCTGCGAGGGATCTGAAGGGAAGTGCTGCCTACAGGGGTTAGCCAGGAGCAGAGAGGGCATTCCAGACAGGACCAAGGGAGGAAGCCTCCTAGCACAGTGGCATGGTGGGGCTCCACTACAGAGCATCAGAGAAGGTGGAATTGGATGGTGGGGGCACTGGGTGGAGGACCTACTGACACAGCATGGTGGGAAGAGCATATTGGAAGCTGACAGACATGAAGCTGCCCCTTAGCACCCATACGGGCTTGGACAAGTGATTTCACCTGCATGGGCCTCAATTTCCTCCTCAGGAAGTGATGATGATGTGAAAACCCACCTTGCTTGCTACTGAGGAGATAAAAGGGAGGCCAGCACAGTAAATGGCAGGTACCTGGCACTCCATGGAGATTACTGTCATCCTTGTGCAGGTTCACATCTGACAGAAAAGGTCCTGATAACAGACCCAATTGAAAAATATGTTTTCCCAAGGACTGTAAGCAAAGCTTTTGTTCTCTTGCTAGGACACCACACTCAGAGCTTAGTCTCAAAATTTAGTCCTCAGGAGGAAGGAGGTCAAGCAACACCACTTGGGCCTTGTGTGGCCTCCCTTTGCCAAGTGCAATCTCTTCCCTCTGCTATATTTCTTCCTCTCTCCGAAATTGTCCCTTCTCTCCAGCTGCCCTCAACCAAGAGGCATTGAGAGGTGAGGACCAAACTGCAGAAAGTTCAACTGTCATTGGGCCTTGGGCTGCATTATATGACTCCTGATGCATCTACCTTCAAAACTGAGCCCAACATAGCCCAAATGAATGTTATCCTCAATGTGGACGGGCCGGCTGGGCTCCTGAAGCAGGGTCCTGAGCCTGCCAGTATAACTAGTGTGCACAGGGAAACAGTCTGCAAAGGGCTACTGGAAGTGTGCAAGTGGTCACCCCTGATGACAAATGCTACTGACCCTATGGATCTCTTGCTTTCAACACACTCTTATACTCATGAACTACCTGTATTGGGATGCTCCTGTGGTAAAGAATCAAGACAGTTCCAAATCCAGCATCCCAGATAAGGAATTTGAGGCTCAAAGAGGACAAACAATTAGCCCAAAGTCAACCACACATGTAAAAAGTAGCAGCACTGAGCCTCAAACCCAGGTGCCCACACTGCTACTGCTGCTACTACTGCCCATCAGCAGTTCACTCTGCTTCCACATATGTTTATGTCACTGAAAACCTAACATGCTTAGACTAGAAAATGCTGTTAGACTACTATGATGACATTGAATGACTTTTTATGAAGAGTAACATTTTGGGAAAATGTTTAAAATAACTCAGGATATACAATTCATATACAGCATAATACCAAGTCATAAAAACAATATACTTGGAACAGGTGGAGCATCAAAAGACAATGGATGGTGGAATTACAAGTGATTTACATTCTTTAGTTTATACTATTCTTTTTTCCAATTTTTGTCAAAAAATCATGTAATCCTTCTATAAATTAAAACAAGTTTTGTCTACACATCAATACTCTCCTTTTGGAAGCAAAGCCAGCCAATTTAACAGATAATGTTGAAGGTCAGAACTTGACACTTTATATGTCCTGGGTACTACCTGACATGACTCTTTCTGTGTTATTCACCGAGTGGGCATTAGGCCCGCACTCTCCACCCCTAGACCCTTCACTGGGCAACAAGTCCATACAGCAGCTCTGGCCACAAGCAAGGTCCTCAGAGGTGCTCATATCACCTGTACCTGGACACTGAGGGACCCTGCAGGACACAGGGTCAGGCCCAGAGCTAGACTCACACCCAGGACCACCACCTCCCCAGCCAGCGGCCTTCCCGCCATCCAAGAAACCAAAGGAGACCCATAGCACCACTACCAGCTTCTCAAAGCAA
>VMDO01022404.1:0-33515 GCA_007922755.1 Pedetes capensis | reverse complement strand
GAAATTTCCTTTATATGAATTACAATGATTAGTACATTGCAGAACATTGAGAGAGGCCTCTATGGATCTTCAAGGTTCAGTACTCTGCCCTATGAACTCTAGCCATAATGAGCTACCTAAAGTACAAGCTTTTATCCTCAACTCAAGAAGTCCACTGGGTTTTGCTCAAGTTCCTCCTCCCCAATACACGGTCTAGACACCTATTCAAAGCAGTAAGGTGGGCAGTTGTAGTGCTCATATTGTTTATTCCCATCTCCCATTCATTGTTTGATGTCCGGTGACTTCAGTCTTTACATTTAAGACTTCTTTTATTCCTGAAAACATATTTGACATACATCTTTGCTTTTTTGTCCTTTTATTTCTTCTCTTCAGATATATTAAAACTTTGTTTTTGTTGTTGTTAGGTGCCATCGAGTAAGGTCCAACTCAGAGTGACCATATGTAGAGCAGAAGGAAACATTACCCGAACCTGTGCCATGAACATAAACTTTTTATGTTTAAACCCATTGTTGCAGTTACTGTGTTTCTTCTCATTTCGAGTCATGTCACGTCAGCCAAAGGAGGTCCTGGGGACTTTACTGCATTCTCATCATTAAGGTGAACTCTACTTTGAGGAGGTGACATTTCCCTAGTGGTCTTTTGAATGCTTTCCAACCTTGGGGGCTCATTTTCTGGTACCATATTTGACTTTTTTGCTATTCATAACGTTTTAAATGACCAATTGTTTGGGGAATGGGCTACCAGTCTTTCTTCCTAGTGTGTCTTAGTGTGGAAGTTCAGATGAAACCTTTCAACCCTGGTGGCCCTGCTAGTAACTGAAATACCAGTGGCATACCTTTTAGTATCACAGCAACATGCTAGCCCCCACAGCATAACAGGCAACAAACTGGCAAACACTTGGGGCATTAAAACCTTGAGGGGCTATTAATAGGTATAGTAAGAATGTCTCTTTCCTTTTTGCACAATCTTTTCTTTCTATTCTTCAATTTCCATATTGTTTGCATTCATCATTCCTATTCTAATGTCCCTTCTTTGAGTCCTTCTAATTTTTCACATTTGTTTTCCTTGGGCTCTGCCCAATCATATTTGTCTCTTCCTGTTGTCATTAGACCTTTCCTAATCCTATATAGCTCTGATTATCTGATTCTGTTCTTATAGTATGACACAGTTCCACCATTTTTGGAATCGACAGTAATATGTTTAGCTACAATTTTCATCTACTATGTCATGGTTTATTTTCTGGTAAGAGTTCTTCATCTCATTCTTTCTGGTTCTTCTTTGATCTCTTCTTGTAAGTGCATAGAATATAGTATTTTAAAATTATTATTAGTGATCTCTACTTAACAAGGATATTTTGTCATGATAGCTAATTTCAGGAGTACACACAGGGAGGAAATATGGCCCTGTTCATGTGAGCAATATTTCTTTTTCCAATCCAAGGGTGTGTCTCTTAGTGACTCCTTTTACCTTCTCTGCTCTTAACCAAAAAGATTGCCTGCTGACAATGTTGTTTTTCTTATCTAGCCTTTCTGAACATCAGGCTACATCCTGGATTATAGATTTTTATTTCCCCCCAGATGATAGAAAAATAAACATTTAATTTAAGTATGTGTACATACACACGAATATATATATATAATCTTAATTTGTTTGAAATAATGTTTTTCTTGGTGCAGTAGTAGATGGATTGTTCTGTGATGGTGTTTTCTGAGGTTATTTGTCCTCTAAAGAAGCACAATGAATAATGACCTAGACCTGTGGAGTTGGCTGTGACTACAATCAATACTGGTTTTGGTACAGGATGTCATTAGTCTGGAACCAAAGTTTTAGTCTTACTTTTGTTTTTAATTAGTTGTTAAGACTTAAAGAGATCACACTCTTTAGTAAATATTGCTTTTAATTCCTTATTTGCTTTCTGTCTACTCATAAAGTACTGTTCTAGCTACTAAGGATAAAAAATTCTGCCTCTTCCTACATTCTCTGGAGATATGGGAAAACCAATTTGAAGAAGCTTGAAATACAGAGTAGGAATCTGTTGTTTCCCTCTCTCATCTTCTCATTGTCCCAAGCTGGCCTCTCAACATCTTGCTATATCTCATTCTCAGTGTAGTTTTCAGATAACCTTCTCTCTGTACAAGCTAGCTCTGTCCAACTGGAGACATCTTCCACACGCTTAGATTAAATGTCAGGATGACACAACTATAGCAAGAAGATCTCACAGATTCTTTTGTAGGTTTTGTTGCCCTGAGAAATTCCACTCCTTATCAAGAAGCATATGGTTCCTTTGAAACACTCTATATTACCAATTCATTTGAGGACTCAGAGATTCCTGGTCACATAGCATGGTAACTTGGAAATTCCCTTTTTTCCCCTGTTCTCCCTTCCTTTTTCCTTCCTACCTTCCTGCTTTCCTTCCTTTTGTCTTCCTTCCTACTTTCCTTCCTTCTTTCCTTCTCTCCCTTCCTATTTGGAAATGTCATTTAGATAACGATATATAACCTACCAAAAAAAAAAAAAAATATCCAGCTCAAGTGAGAGTCATCTTTTGACAAAAGAAAAAATATAGATGATATGTTCTAAATCTAACTATAAAGAGGTAGAAGATGGAAAGGAGAAGAACTAGGAAAATTAATCAGTTACAAGCTGAAAAGAATGGTTGCACAGTCTTACACATATATTAAAATCTTGGTACAAATCTTATCACACATGGGCCAGGCAACACTGCACTTTGCTTGCAGCCCCAATCAATCAATCCAGAGGCAGCCCTGGCTTCTGCTTGTGGACTGACTGCCTGTTCCCAAAGCTTCCCCACTTCATGTCACCCCTCTCCTCTCATCTACATTCAATGCAGGTTTAATGTACATAATTTATGCCTTACTTGCCCACATTTTCATTATAAAATATCCTGACATTTTAGACCAGGTAGACGTATTCCCAACTGTTACCTAGCCTTATTGCTAATACCTGAGGGAACTTGTCCCAGGTCCTGGTGCTTTCTTTCTGGTTAGCATCTCTAACTGCTTAATAAATCATTTTAGAGATGCCTCCATTTCAGAGGCTTTGATTGAAGAGGCTGCATTAAAAGAATGGTGTGGAGGTCTGGGTGGAATCTATATACTTTACATGCAGAAACAAATGAATAAGGCGTATACATAGAAATACCATGGTATAAAGCTCTTCCCCTTCTTCCTCTGCTTCCCTTCCTCCTTCCAGTCCCTTTCTGAATGTCTGTACTGAGCTACTGAGCTGGGTGTCCCCTAATGGCTCAATTCTCACCCTGATTTTCTTTTTTTCCCTTTTTGTAGTCTTTCATATTTCTCTTTAAAGCGGTTTAGAGGATGCTTTTTGTTACTGCCAGCACTTAGCAGGGTCCTGCTGAGCAAGTCAGCTCCCAGGGCCTTGTCAACACTTCCTGTCAGCAGTTACTTTCCTCACACTTTGGCAGCTGCATGCATGAAATACAGCTCTCGGTTGAATTAGGGCAAGGCAATGAGGGGCTGGGCAGGTAGGAGGAACAGCTGCTCAGGGTCTCTGTTAATGAGCTGGGTCTTTTATGTCACTGGCTCCCTGGCAGAATCAGAACTGGGCAGACACCTGAGGCATAAACAAATGAGTGGAGATTAACTTATTCTGGCCTGCTCAGAGGATGGATTAATCAGCAAAGAATGACACTGGGAAATGAAAAAATATTAAGTATAATTTTTTTTAAAAGAACACTAAGCTCTCAATTTCTGAAAGTATACCTGTAATTACAGTGCAATAGAATGGGAAGCAATTTCAGAAAAGAAAATGAAAACCTGTTTGCCACTTAAAAGATGGGTAGAATAGGGTGCAGAAATAGGAAAGGCCTTCCCAAGGTTATGAATCTTGTGGCATCTTAACTTGAAATGAGTTTCTCAACTTTGGAGCTGTTGCACACAGTACTGGATAATGTATCCTGTGGTAGGGGCTATTCTGTGTATTGTAGAACACTTGGCAGTGTTTCTGGCCTCTACCTTCTAGATGCCCATAGCAACTCCTGCAAAGTCAAAACAATCGAGATTGTCTCCAGACATCATCAAGGGTGCACTAAGGGCAGAGTCATCTACAGTTGAGAGCCCTGGTCTAGATCAAGTCCATCTTGGAGTACAGAGTCAGTGCAAGCCCTCCACCTTTGGTATTGCTCAGGGTTTGCCTAAATTTCCCAAGCAGACTCTCACCAGGAAAGAGACAGCTGGCAGGGCCCAAAAGAGAGGGCTAGTAATGGTGGTGAAGACAAATGTGAGTCATGTCAGAGTCCAAGCTCTTGTCCAGTCCCTTGTTCTCTGAAAGTCAGACCACTGCCCTTAGACAAAGCCTAAGTCTGGTACTCTGGGCAAGGGCTGGCCTGTCTCTGCCACTTACTCAGGTATTGCCTTAAGTCAGCCTTCACCACAGTGGACATCAGTTTCTCTTTTGTTAAATGGAAGTGTCTGGAACATATGTTCCCCACGACTCAATCAGCTTTCGTAGTACTAATCACTCATGTTCCAAGCTGCCTATTCAGAAGAAACCCTGTTCTTCTGGTCCTTCAGAAGTCCCACCTCCCAGGGATTTTTCCAATCTCTGGATTAAACATATTTCCTTCACCAAGTTTCAGACTTGATTTCTGCACAAAGGCTGAGCTGAGCTGGAAAGAGAGCTGAGCTGCTGGGTGTCAGAGTCGTTGATGAAAGCAAAGAGGAAAAACTGAAAATAAGAGTCCAGCCTTTAATCCTGCACTGTGATAGCATCGGCAAAATAAGAATGCAAATAGGTGTGAAAGCATAGCTGGCCAGAGTGGGCCAGATGCCTTGGCAGCCACTCCCCGTAGGAACGGTGATGTGTTGCTTGTGACCCTAGCCAGGTGCGAGGAAGGCAGCTTTCCCCTTGAGAGCTGTCAGGGAAAGCCTCTGTTAATTGCTTGTGGTTGAACCTGAAAAGTCGTGCAGGGGATTTTTGTCCCGGAACTTCTCAATTTCCCTTAGGTCTACTCCAATTTCTAGCAGGTACTTTTGACTGATTTTCTATAAGTCTGTTTTGATTTTAATATGCAAAATGCCTTCCTAGTTTCTTTAAAGTCTTGGATGATTGCTCCTTTGTGTGGCTACTGGAGCTACTAAATAGATGAAACTGCTTGTGTGTCTGAATGTCTCACAGACACTGCCCCATGACACGTCTGCATTCACGTGCTTCATCTTCCTCTTCTTCCTCACGCTGTCAAGCTTCCAAGCCAGGGAGCAGGGAGGTTTTCTTTCTTCACACCTCTTTGACTTTGGCAATGATACACCAATGTGTAAATGAAATGTGCTTATTAATATTAGAAATATTGATATGATTACAGCATTAAATCTTTTAACCATGGTTTATGCCTTCCTACATAAAGTGTGCCTGCAGCCATATCACCCTGGCATCTGATCCTGTCAGATCTCGGAAACTGAGCAAGGTCATGGCTGGTTAGTACTCAGATGGGAGACCGCCTGGGGACACCAGGTGCTGTAGGCTTGGGAGAAAGACCTGGCAGTCCATTCCCCTCCAAAACAATCAGCCCTTGAAAATCCTATGAACAGCAGAGAAGCACGGGCAATAGTACTGGGAATGGCACAGTGGTGGGTAGTGTTTCACCTATTGTACATGGGGTCACTATGAGTTGGACCTGACTGGACAGCACCTAACCACAGCAACACATAAAGTGTAGTTTTCTTCTTGTAGGTCCTATACAGCTTTGTTAAATTGTGATTTAGGTATGTTTTAGAGATTTGTTGTTAGTGTAAAAGGATGCTTTCCTTGCTTCCATTTCTAATTTGTTATTCTTAAGAATGATAGCTACAGAATTGTGACATTTGATTCTCAGCCTGCATCAGCCTGCATCTGATTTAAAGAGATTACTTTACCTGGTATGTCTCTGTTTTTTTTTCAACTTTGTTGATTTTTTATCACAATGTTCACGATCTGATATTTTACTAATTTAAAAAAGTCTTTTATTATCTATTTTCCTTCCATTAGAATGTAAGCTCCATAGAAGCTTCTATTCATCTATTTCTAGCACCCCAAATATTAGATGATATACAAAACTACTCAGAAATGTTTGTTGAATGAATGCATTTATGTATACTTATATAACATCATTTTATCTATTATCATTTCAATATGTTTGTTGTTTTATTTTGGCTAGATGTTTTTTGGTTTCTTTACAGCATCCAAAAATGTCCTTTTTTTCTCTCATGACATTTATACTGGTTACTTAGTTTAATTTGATTCTATAGCTCTACCAGCTTCTTGTTGTTGTTAGGTACTGTTGAGTCAGGTCTGATTCATAGAAACCCTCATAGGGTTTTCAGTAGCTGATTGTTTCAAGATTGCTTCAGAAAAATAAAAACCATGGATTATAAACGCTTATCCTGGAATCACCTGTCTTATGTCTGATTTAAGGGAGATAGCCTTTATTATTTCACCACTTATGTGAATGTCTACTTCTAGTGTTTGTAAATTATTGGGTTTTGAGCTAATTTACTTAACATTTTTATTAGAAAAGACTGCTAGTCCATCAAGTGACTTTGCAACATTTGGTGACCTACTTTTGTGGTTATTCTATTCTTTGTGTAATGTATCATGTGTATAGCTTTTTCTAATGGTAAATAATAATTGCAGTTCTGGAGTACCTTCCCTTGCTTTCAATATGATATTGGATTTAACTTGCAAATCTTTTGTTTAGAATTATTGTACCTGTATTAATAAATTAAACTGAAGTATAGTTCTCATTTATACCATCATTATAAAATTTGATAGTAAAGTTATACTTTAATCACCAAGTGAATTGAGGAGTTCTTCACTTTGTTTTATGGTCTGGAATCAAAAAAAATGTTGAAATTATCTCTTTTTAAAGCTTAAATAGAAGTCAGATCTAAAACTACATGGTTTTATATAGTTCCTGTGGCTACTGTCCAAGGATATACTATGGAACTTTTTCAAATTTAAGATGCCATTGACTATAAGAAGCTCCATTACTTTATATGCCATTGAGCAAAAATAAATAAAAACTTTAGTAAATCATGTTAAACTTTTCATTAGATAATTCTTTCTATTGGAAAATTTTAATGTATAAGTTTCATGCTGACATGTATTTCATTATGACATTTCCACATATGCGTTTCATTGTACATTGCCCACATAACTTCCCCCTTATCCTTTGTGCCCCTCCTCCCCCATCTTCACCACCACCACAACCAATGGCCTCCTTTTTTACTTGCATGCCTTTTTGTGGGAATATTTATCTATACCCGGGCATCCTGATTTTGATTTAAGTCCAAACTTTTTTCTATAGTGATCTATCTTTTTACATTGTCACCAGTGTTACATGAATAATCTAGTCCATTTGCACTATTACCATCCCTTGGTATTGTTGGTAGTATTATAATTAGTTCCTGAACTATTAAAGTTGAGCTGTTTACTTTGAGGTCGACCTCTCTCTCATTCCTCACTCCTCCTTGTCCCTCCTCCCCCTTCTGTCTTCTCGCATCATCACTTCCTTTTGCTAGATCCTTCCCTCCTTTTTTCTGCTCCTTAAATTGTCCCTTCTCTGCTAAATTTATATGAGCTTTATATTATGTTCCAATTTATGTATTCTTAATGTATGTATTCTTAATTTATAGTTATTGAAATGTCATTTAAGACATGTAAGAAGTGCCAGGTGCCATGATGCATTCCTCTAATCTAGCAACTCAGGAGGCCTGTGAAATTTACCAAGACCTTGTGTCAAAATAAAAGGGAAGAAAGGGGCTGGAGATGCAGCTCAATGTTAAAGCACTTGCCTAGCATGCATGAGGCCCTAAGTTCAACTCTATTATTGAAGAATGAATGAATGAATAAATGAATGAGAGGCTGGAGTACAGCTCAGTCATAGAGCACTTGCCCAGCATGCACAAGGCCCAAGGTTAAACTCTCTAGTACTATAAAAACAAAACCAAAAACAAACGAGCAAAGCATCTGGGTGTGGTGGCAGTGGCACATTTAATCTGAATAATTTGGGAGACAGAGTCACTGGGATTAGAAAGAGAGAGAGAGTCAGGAGGATTAAATATTCAAGACCAGAGGTAGCCTGAGTAATTTAGCAATACCCTGACTCAAAATACAAAGTAAAAAATGGGCTGGGGGTAGAGCTCAGTGGTTGAGTACTTGTATGTAATTTGGTCATATCCTTCACATGTAGAGTAAATTTTTCTGATTTTTTGTACTTAGAATCATCAGTGTTCACATTGACTATATTATCAAAGTTCTCTATGTTCTTACTCATTTCATTTTTAGTTACTTGTTCCATATAATTCAAGTGGAAGGACACACAATATCTGTTGTTTCTCAACTCCCAATTTTACCACTATTAGTATTTCCCACTATCCCTTTATAATCTACTCTCAGAAGATAACCTGCCATGAGTCATTTGCATGTCTCTATGGTATTCTTATTTAGACCTCTTTCTTGGAATTTTCACTGAAGCTTAGTTTTTTTACTGAGATATTATCCCTTAATAAAGTGATACCAGGCTGTAGGAGGAATGTCAGGAAGGACTTATTTGGGCTTTATCATCCTAAATCAAATAAACAGAACCCTATCCTCCTTCTCCTTCTCACCCATGATGACGGCCAGTAATCTCTTTCCCAATCTTTCTTTCAAACTCAAGCTCTCTTTCAATAAAAAAGAGTTGTGATCTTGCCCCCCCCACACACAAATAAATAAATAAATAAATAAATAAATAAATAAATAAATTGAGGCCTCAGTGAGTGAGTAGAGAGTGCATATTTCATCTGCAGAGGACTGGCAAATCCTGATATTCATGATTAAATTTTCCAGTTCAAGGTAAATCTTCCATCCTTTCAGAGGAAACCAAAGACAGTATTTTTCCTGGGCTCCATTTACCTTCCAAGAACAAGACAAACACTATGTATCAATTTGTCAACTGTCCACATTGCAACCAGTCCTGCCTGTGTTATCTAGTCCTAAAAGTTCATGTTCCCTCTACTATCCTGCTGAAATTGTGTTGAGATATAGAGATCATAAGTTCAACAGTGACATGAAGTGACTACGGCTGACACAGTCATGATTATAGCTCCTTTTCAAAAGAGGAGTTCAGAATTATCACCTTTGTTTCTTCAAGGAATTACAAAGCCTAGAATTTCTATCCTCCAGCAGGAGAAAATGAGGAGGTTCTCTGAGGTTGACCCATCCCACCCCAAGACTAGATTCCTAAATTCAGCATCCCAGATCTGGAATTCCCATACTTTATCAACATACCCTAAAAAGGAAGAACGGCAGAATAATGTCACCATTCTTCACACAACTCCTCCTGGAAAAGGAGCAGACAGAGTGGCAGGATATGGAGTCCACAGATGACCATATTGACTCATATTCCTGGGGATGTTTCCATGCAAAGAAGTGAGCCAGTCTTCTTCAAACACCCAACCAAATCCAAAGGGCATTCACCCCTCAGGACACTAGGTGTGTGCTTGGCAAGCCGGTGAATGTAATTGTCCACCCATAAAGCAATTTACCTCTCCTCTCCTTCTTACAGCCTCCACTTCCTCAGGATGATCAAGTCTAGTCTGTCATAGTAAGCAAGAGAGAGTCCCAATAAAGCGAACTTCAGAGAGAGGGGAATGAGGTGATCCACAAAGGAGGTGAAATTCTAAACCCATGTGAATCCTGAGCTCACACACCAGGACGTCGAACTCCTGTCCAACACCATGAGCTTCTCTCTAACTTCCCCTTTCTATCCTTCTTTCATTATCCCCAGGATATTTATTTATTTGTTCTCTCTCCCTATTTGTGACCAAAACTTCTGAACCACTGAGCTTCAGCCTCATTGGTTGCCTCCTCACTTGGTCTAAGCACTACTTGTTACCATCTTGCTGGACCAACTAAGCACGTGGTACAGAATCTCATAGGCCTGTGACCTTGCTTGGCTGTGTACTAGCTGGCCATTGACCTCTGCATGGCTCTGGTTCAAACTAGAACTCTATCTTCCCCAAAGTCTATAGCACTATGTTGTTGTTGTTAGGTGCTATTAAGTTGGTATCAGACTCACAGCGACCCTGCATACAACAGGTGAAACACTATTGTCAGTGCTTCTCTGCTGTTCATAGGGTTTTCAATGGCAGATTGATTTTGGGGAGTGGTTTGCCAGGTCCATCTCCCAAGCCTACAGCACCTGGTGTTCCCAGGCGGTCTCCCATCCAAGTACTAACCAGGCCAGACCCTCCTTAGCTTCTGAGATCTGACGAGATTGGATGCCACAGGGCTACACCTGAAGGCCTATAGCACTATAGAACCTACAATTACCAGCTTCTTTTAACATTAAGACTGAAGAACATATTTTTAAAAATACATCTTGCCAAAGAGTTCATTAATGCTTTTATTTGAGATTTTATCATTTCTTCAGAGATTAGAAGTTGTGATTTCTGACAACTTAAGAAATATTTTGTTGATACAAAGTCCACAAAGAGGTATATATATATATATATATATATATATATATATATATATGCCTTTAATCTTAGAGATCTTGTGCATGGCACAGTGTGGGGTAGTATTTCATTCTGTTTTACACAGGGTCACTATGAGTTGGATCTGACTAGTTGGAAGCTGACAACAGCAATATTAAGGAGAGTGAGCATGTTTTCTGGTGTCTCGTGTTTAGTGCCTAATCTCACCCTAAGGGCTTCCCTTTCAGGACCTCATCTAACCCTAGTTAGTTCCTTCAACCCTGATCTTCAAATATCATCACCTTTGGGGTCAGGTCTTCAACATGAGTTTCTGAGGACTCAAATATTTGTTCCAGAACACCAAACTTATAGACTAACAGCGCCATTCCTCAACCTCATCCCCCTGGGTCTTTTCTATTCACACCCTTGCCAGGGCAGTCCATCTCATTGAGAACAGTTACATCAGTCTGCACAGCTCTGACAAGGCCATGAGCTGGCTGAAGTTGGGGGCAGGAGACCTGTGGGAGTTGAGACATTAGAGCCTTGCAGAGAACCCACAGAGCCCAGTTTGATTGTGTGAATTTGTGTTTTCGCTCCCCTCATCCTGACCAGGGCAGAGCCTCAGATGTAAAGAAAGAGCAATCCTGCCCTAAGGGCTATGATAATTAATGGCCTTTCCGCTAGTACAGAAAGAAGGCCTGGTCAGCCTTCCCTCTCAGGGAGCTTAGCTGGCAGCCTGCCAAGACTCTTCTCATTTCCAAACTGAGCTCCAAGCAGCTCTGTAACTGGGGGCAATGATGCAAGGCAGTCTTGTACCTGATGGCTGTGTGCAGGGAGCCTCCTCTTAAACCACCAGCTTCTGCAGAACAACTGCTGATCTCTCTTTAATATCCAGCTGCAGTGAAATAAAACACAGAGTCTGGATTCAGGTAGATGTTAATTCAAATCCCTAACTCCAGCAATCGAAAGCTGTGTGGTATTTGGCAAGTTAGTTTATCCTCACCCTCTGTAAAACACAAAATATGTTATTTAATGAATGAAATAATTTAAACACCTGGTCCATAGGAGAAAACCCAGGGCAAAAACAAAACAAAACAAAAAAACAAGCAAACAAACAAACAAAAAACTGTCTAGCAACCTCTTAACCTTTCTTCAATAAATATTTGTTGGATGATAAACAATGGAATTAGGGCAAGGGATTGAAGTATGATAAAACTAACTTGAGACTTCAAGCTCATGGGGTCGCTGAAAAGCATCTTTATTTCCCAACTACACACTTTGGCTATAAGTTGGTTTCTCTCTTAGCTAGAAAAAAGTATCTCCTAGGCTGCCTACCTCTCCTCATTTTAAAGGGGGAAAGCTTTGTGGTGTGAGACAGATAATTCTCTTTCCACTCACACTTTCACAATGTCAAAGGCTAAAAAGGAATCTGCAAAGAAGACCTCATAGCTAGGCTTGTTTTATGTTTCTGAACAAATGAATAGTTCTGGGAAGAAATTCAATCAACATTTATGAAGGAAATATTATTGTATGACTTGCAATATTCTAGGTATTGGTGATAAAAGATAGGTTAGATGTGGCTCCAATCTTTAGAAGCTCAGTTTGGAACAAAAGAGTTACAAATACAAAATAAATATGATGGACTGTGCAATGTGCTGTGAAGAAGACACATATAAAATTCAGACTAAGCAGAGAGAAAAAAGTAATCACTACGTTGGGCTGAGAAGGACAAGGCTGGCAGGATGAAGCAGAATATGTCAGAAGGAAACAAAGAAAAAGGCTTTGGCAAAGACACAGAGGATTCCTCTCATTTGAGGTGTAGGGAATGAAGAGAGGCTCAGCAGCGTGAGGGGTTTTATTTTAAAGTCATGCTAATCCAATTAGCTGCTAGTGTACCAACAAGACTCTACAGTCATTACAAATGTGCTGCACACAGAAAACAACCAAAATTCTACAAATCTGTGTAGTTTCTGGATTCTTATGTTTTCTTAGACAGGCTTTGCATCTCAGACAAAAAAAAAAAAGGTATATCTCATGAGCTCTTTAGCATGGGCTTTCTAAAAGTGACCACATATAAATTAAAGGCTATGTGGAGTGTCAAAGGCTCTGCTAAGAAATCCTCTGAGACCTTCAACTAGTCTCTCAGTCTCCCTAGTCTTCACTTCCACCAGAGAAGCTGAGAAATGGAAGGAAGAGGATTGCTAAGCTTTTTTCGAGTCTATGATTTCCTATGAATACAGATGGGAAATTTATTATCCTTGGGGAGCTTCATGAATTTCTTTTTGAATTAGTGAAAACACTGGAAGACTTTTAATGAAGTTTTTATTGCTTTTGAGTACTCCAGGCAACCTCACGTATACTAAACATGTTAGCAAGTACTCTGGCCAGTAGACAGCCTGATTTGAAAATTCAGTTATTTGTACATTGGAGAGTTCTCTGAATCTGCTTGGAACGAGTTGGGTTCTTCGATTAAATTAATAACAAAAATGTTCATTGGCAGAGCTAACCCCATTTTCATAAAAGATACAAAGAACTTTCTCTTCCCAAGTCATTCTGGTTTCTAAATTAACAGACTATTGTGTTGGGTTCACAGTACCTTCGGTAAGTCTCACCCAAGTTGTACAGAGCAATTGGTGATCTCAGTGTCTCCTGAAGAAGAAAATGTCCTTAATGACTCAATTTCTTCATCCTAGAATAGAGATAGCCTCCTGAACAATGCTACCTTAAACACTCTCTAAATGAGCAGCACAGATAACTAGCTATTCTTCACAAACTATGAATGACTCCTGTCCATTAAGGAGGGTGGGGCAATGGTTACATTTTGTGCCTGCACACAATACCAGAAATGATCAACAGACTATTTGGGGGAAAGCTCAAGGATAGGCATTAAATTATAACCAGCGGTATAACCAGTCTTCTCCTGCTTCAGGTACACATTCATCACTTCACCTTGACCATGTCTTTCCCCACAAAAGGACTCAGTCATCCAAAACACATTAGTAAAGAAGTGGACTATCCAGTTCTGCAATGAATCCTAGAACTTGTGGTGGGAGGTGCCAGAAAAAATGTATTGGATTCATTCTTTTGGCTAAATTTTCAATTTTGTGGGTGTGTTTGGCTAATCTACAAAAGAGTAATATTGAATGATTCAGTCATACCTCGGTCTTGTGTTAATGTTCCTGATAGGAGAGATTTTGTGACCTGTCCAAGGTCACACAGCAGTTATAGCAAGAACAGAAGCCTTACTTCACTGCTGATTCATTTACCATGTGCCCTGCCCAGAGACTTCAAAGTGATCAAGTGGATCCCATGAAAACATCAATAGGTAAGGGGCAGCTTACAAACAGCAGGTAAGCAGGCAGATGCGTTTGCCCCAGTTATTTGAGGTCTTAGATTTTTCTTCTGCTTAGGTTTTCCCCTGTGCCTTTGTTAGTATCGGTGGTCTCAAATACAGCTGCAAGTCAGGCTCAGCTGTAGCAATGCTCGAGAAGCAACAGTGATGAGTTCTCAGCATGACCATCTGGAGCTCTAATGTCCACTCCAAATATTTGCTTGCTAAGTCCTACCCACCCTGATCCCTGGAAGATCACAATGGAAATATGCTATACCTGATGGAGAAAGAATAGAGAGCACTTTCATCTCACCAGTTCATAAAGGGTATGAAGTTCGAGCACAATACATTTTTCATGTTGTCAATTTGATTTCTTCCTCAAAAATAGCAAACCAGCAGGAACAAGGGAAAACCAGGCTGTGCTCCTCTATTAAAGGGACCACATAAAATAAATAGGAGCATTCAAAAGAAACTGCATTAAGTCAGTTTCAAAGGTCTGAAGATGCATTTGTGTTCGATAAAAATAGTGCAGTACATCCCCTCAATTCAAACAGAAAGTCAAGAGCACAGAAGAGAACTGGCAATAATGGCAAAAAGAGGGAAATATATAAAGAGATACTAAAATGGAGGAATTGATAGAAGTTGGAAGGAGATGAAGCTGGCAAGTATGAGTATCAATGAAGTTAATTATAATAGTTGGCTTCCCAATTCATGAGAGAAATTCATCCACTTAGTCATTCTTTAGTCACATGTTTGTACACATGCATTATGTGTATCAGGCATTATGTTTCTAACTGTATGAATGGATCAATTTACAAGACAGGCTAAATTCTCACTCATGATCTATGTCAAGAGACACCATTATATCTGTAACAGAATAAATCAACAAGATAATTTCTGGTAGTGAAAATTCCAATGATATAGCTCAGATCCAAACCACTAACAACACCAAATGCTGGCAAGGCAGTATAGTAACAGGAACTTTCATTGCTAGGAGAAATGCAAAATGGTACACTTTGGAAATCAATTTGGAAGCTTCTTAGAGAGCTAAACATAGTCTTCCCATATGATTTAGCAATCACATTTCTAGGTATTTACTCAAATGAATTAAAAACATACATCTACATAGAAAAAACCTGCAAACAAATATTTATAGCAGCTTTATTCATAATTGCTAAAATTTGGGAGCAACCAAAATGTCCTTCATTGAGTGGATGAATTAAAAACTCTGGTGCATCCACAAAATAGACTATTATTCAGAAGTATTAAAAGCCACATGTGGTGGCTTCCACCTGTAATCCCAGTAACTTGGGAGGCATAGGTAGGAAGATTGCAAGTTGGAGGCTAGAGGCAGCCTGTGTAACTTGGTGAGACTCTTAGTCTTTGTTTTATATTTAGTAGATCTAAAGAGTTTTTACCATGGTTTATCCCATACTACATATTTTTAAATTTATCCTTTGGAAGCTTTGATTATTAAATCACTAATTCAGAAAGGATTTCTGGGGGCCATATTCCATAAATTTTTTCATGCTAAAAAACTTGTAATTTTTTGCTTATGTTTAAATAGAAATTTGACTGGGTATAATACTTATGGATTATATTTTCTTTTCCTTAAAATATTTTCAGTGTTGGGCCATTGTCTTTTAGTATTAAATGTTATGGAGAATTCTGAGATTACCCAGGTTCTCCTTTCTTTCAGGTGACAGCCTTATTCTACCTAATTACAAGAAAAATATTTCTTTGCTCACTAAACTGAGTATCTTATCCAGAATGGTATCACTTACATTCAATTAAAATGTATCATTTTTCTGTTACAGGGAGTATATTTATCATCAGGAAAAAAACTAAAAGTTCTCCTGTTTTACTTATGATGTAGTTTTCTATATTTTATTTATCTTCTTACTTAGAATATTATACTTACTATCTTCTTATAGCTTTTAAACTGTTCTTGTTTTTCAGTCACTATTTCATTAATTCAAAAATTTATATTCAGCACGTATCATGTCATGGCACCACGTTAGGGAAGCAAAGAAGAAAAAATTTATCCCTGTTCTCATATTGCTTAGAGGAGAGAAAGAGTAATGAAAAAGTTACACCAATGGACATACAACTTCAACTGTCGCATGTGCTATAAAAGACAGGAATGTGATACTCTAAAAGCGTAAGATAGAGAGATATGGTCTAATAAGGAGCTTAGGGCAGAACTGAGGGTGTGCCAAAGTGAAGATTTGCCTGAGGTTTGAGCCAACCAGGACAGAGGTGAGACAGGGATGGTGGAGAAGAGAGGAGGAAACAGCATGTGCAAGGCTTTGTGGTAAGGGAAGCAATGAGCTACGTTATCTGGAGCCAGGGAGCAACTGAAACAAGGTGCCAGATCAATTGGGAAAAGGGCCCGCTTGCTCCTGCTAATTTTATCCCCATCCTTTGAACATGCTGTGTAACTTGAGCGTGCTATTGAAGTGGTGCTTGGTTAAATTTACATTTTAAAAATGACTCTATATCTTAGGAACTGCCTGGAGATCCCTGCTGTCTTCAGATCTTCTAGCATCCACACCGGGTGACTCTATCAGTAGTCTCTGATCTCTGATGTCTTTCAGGAAGGTCAACTGGCTCAGACTGCATTAAAGCATTCGAAAGGTCTCATAACTTATCTATGTGAGACCCTATTCGTGCTTGCTCCTCTTCATGCTTTGAAGATGATTCTCAAACTACTGACTCTTCTGGGTGGCCGAGGACCCTCTGTACTCAGCATTACTAACATTGACACTCCAGCCAAGCTATATGCACGACTGCAAGGTCTGGGAGACATGGCATCATTTCACCAGGTCAGACTCTATTACTCAGCTAACCTGGTAGTAGTAGTCACAATAACAACTACCACTGTGATAAAACATTATATTTTGATCCATGTAACCAACATGTAGAGCACACTATACTGATATGTCTATTTGTAGATGAAACAAGCAAAAAAGAAAGCATTGAAGTAATTGCTTCAAGATCATAAACTGATGATAGAACAGAAGACAGAGTTTTGTCTGAGTTTACCAGTTCCAAATTCTATGGTTTCTCCACTGCCTGTGTTCTTTCAGTAACAAAGCAGGAAGGTCTATAAAGAAAAAGGCTCATCTATGTGGCTGAACATCCTGGGATCATAACCCTCTAAGGCTCAACTGCTTTGTCTATGAACTTGGGATAACAGCAGATAATACTGGGTGCATCCTTTCCTAGGTGCTGCCTTAAATGCTTTACACACACAGGCCCATCACTTCTTATAAACTACACCACAGGTGTCATCAGCATTTCCATTTGTCAAATGGAAAGCTGAGACACATAAGGTAGTGACATATCTGAACCCTAGGCAGTCTGTTACGAGAGCCAAGTTCATCCATCCCACTCCCCTGCCTCTCATGGTGCCTGACTCTGAGAAGTAAACACATGGTAGTTGTTTATTTCTGTTTTTTATTGGAAAATCTATTTTATATTTTATACTGAACATCCTTGTATTCAAATATTTATAAAAATATACCTATGTGCAGATGATCTTTTAAAGCCTATTGCATTTCAATGATTCCACTTTTGACTTGGACAAATGTTAAGTAGCTAGTTTGCAAGGGCCTAGGATGGGAGAAAGACCTGGAAACCCACTCCCCAAAATTAATCTGCTATTGAAAAGCCTGTGAACAGCAGAGAAGCACTGACAACAGTGTTTCACCTGTTGTACATGGGGTTGCTATGAGTCAGACACTGACTTGATGGCACCTAACAACAACAGTATGAGAAAGGGCTGGGATTTAGCTCAGTTTGTAGAGTGCTGCTCCACACTCTCTGAGGACGTGGGTTCAATCCCCAGCACTGAAAGAACAGAACAGGAAAAGGATGTAGCAATCCACTCCCAAGGCAATCCCTACCCAATAAGCCATTGAAAACCCTTGGAGGGTGGCTATGAGTCCTTTGTAACCAGATGGCTCCTAACAACAACAACAAATATGAGGAACATACAGCATTGGGATGGAGGATGCCTGGGTCCTTGTCCCTGTTCTGCCAACAGGTTTCTGTGTATCTTTGAACAGGTCACTACCTTGAGGGTGCATGTTTCTACTCAGTACTCTATTCATAAGCCTATTGCTTAGACTTTTATTTTCAATCATCAACAATGAAGTTGAGGTTTTATATTCAGTGATAAAACTGCAAGAAACTATTAAGATGGCCTAATCCACTCAGTTTATTATACTGATTCAGAAAGTAGGGTCAAGGATATGAAAATGACTTGTGCAAAATCATACAGCCAGGATCAGAGTCAGGACATGACTCTTCATTTCCTGCATCCTAGCTAAGCACCCTTTCCTATATGTCATGTCAGCTTGTTCTCCTTATGAAAATAAACATGGAAATAATCAAAACATTAAGGTACTTCCAGAAACTTAGTAAGGATGCAAGACTTCATGCTATTAATGCTAAACCTTACAAGTTTTACTAGTAGTGTTTGGTCAATGATTCCAGAATATCTATGCTCAATATCACCTCATTCCCTGGGTGATTCCAAATGCCCAGGCCTTTTTGCAAAATTGTTGTAATCTCATGCATATTGTGAGAAAAGTTAAGAGTAATGTGGTTAAAATACTCAGGAGAGGAAAGAATAGACTCTATTCCAAAGAGAAAATGATTGGGAAAGCACATAAATTACAAAGGAGGTGACAGGATTGTCTCAGAGTACATACAATGGAGGGAAAATGCAACAAGCAGCAGCTGTGGCTCCTCAGCACAAGAGGGGAAATGAAGACTTTGCCTGACAGGTAAACCAATTGCCCTGCCCTGGTGAGCAGGCTGGCAGGCCCACAGTACAAACCCACAGTCCCAGAAAACCTTGGATCCACTTCAAGGATTTGATGAGATGGTAGCTCTTCATGACTGGGAGATCAGCATTAGAGAAGAGAGTCATTTTTGCCACATTCCATATGTGAGAAGGCTATGAGCAGGTGCCATCTTGAGAGGGAACTTATTGTATGAGACTGAGCTACTCTGAAAGCCTGAAAACAAGGAATAATCACAAGCCAGGGAGCTTGGGGTAACCAGCCACAACCCCAGGGTAGGACACAGTTGTAGTAGGCAACTACAAAGAGAGAGAAAGTAGAACACTGGCACACAGTTCAGATAGCATGAGGCTTGGGTAAAGTGGACGGTAGTCCCACCACCTGGGGAGAGAGGAAGACCCCTTCTCCTGAGGGGAACTGGAGAGATTGGCAACTTTGAGATGAGTTCAGAAAAGAAACTCTAACTTCAACTGACCACCACTTTCACGTAACAGTCTCCAATATCAGAGGACACAGAACAAAGCCACTCCAAACATGGCAATTATTTTTTTCTTTGCTGGGGAACCCAGAGTCTTACACTGGCAAGTGTTCTACCACTGTACTGTACTCCAAGCTCCATTCTTATTTTAATTTTGAGACAGTATTGCTAGGTGGTGAAGGCTGCCTGTGGCCTGAACCTTATAATTCTCTTGCCCAAGACTGTCCAATCTCTGGGATTACAGGCATGCACCATGGCACCAGGCACTCACTAGTGCATTCTCTCTCTCTCTCTCTCTCTCTCTGTGTGTGTGTGTGTGTGTGTGTGTTTCTCTTTCTCTCCCTCCCTCTCTCCCTCTCCCTCTCTCTCTCTTCTCTCTTCCCCCTCTCTATTTTTTGTCTTAAATTTTATTTTTCTCATTTCTCTTTTTTCTAAAGGAATTGTTATCCTCTTTCTTTTTCAGTTTTTTTATCTTTTGCTGCCTGTGTATCTTTTTCTATTTACTATACCTTTATTTTTTCCAAAAAAGAAATCTCTTAGGCTTTTACTTTTTATTATTATTCTTATATTTATCTCATTTTATTTACACATATTTTCTCTATTGTGCAACTAGGCATTTTTATCTTTTGTTCTTTCTCTCCATCTTTCTAACATTCTTTACTTTTCTTGTTTTGCTTTTCTTTTACTTAGCTCTTGCTGTTCTTTCTTTTCCCTCTTCCTCTGCTCCACATTCTTATTTTAGGCAATTGCTATTTTTGCTTTCACTCCAAATAATTTGTAACCTCAGAGGTTACATTATATTATTGTCACCAGTTTCTATTCTATAAGCATTGGTGGTATAATAACTGCCTTAATTGATTTAAAGTGTATTGCTACACCTGGTTTGGTCAGGTATTGTACCTATTACAGTGGTTTGTCTGTACCTTTCTGAGTAGTACTAGGTACTGAACTCTCAAGAGGAAGCCAATCACTAAGGACATTCCCAAATAAAATTAGATAAGATATCTATCACAATAGAGGCCAAATCATAAAACAGAACCATAAGAAAAAAGAAGCAGCAAAGTGACATGTCTCCTTCAAAAGACCATAATTATTTAACTACTGAATCCAAAGATAATAATATGATTGAAATGTCAAATAATTCAAAAGTCTACTTTTAAAGAGATCAATGATTTCAAAGATAACACACAAAAAAGCAGATGAATAAAGTAAAGAAATCAATACAGGACCTAGATCTGAAAGTCATCAATGTAGAAGACAAAGTCAGCAAAATTGTTGAGAAATTAGCAAATAAATAGAGATTTTGAAATAAAATAAATGTTATAAATTGAGAACTCAATGAATAAAATAAAAAACACAGTGGAAAGCATCATCAGTAGACTAGATCAAGCAGAAGAAAGAATATCAGGAATGGAAGGCAACATTGAGGAAATACTACACTCTTATCTCAACACAGAAAAAGAAGAAAGAAAAGAAAAAGGAAAAGGAAAAGAACATAACCACATCTTCCAAAAACTCAAGGACATGTTCAATAGACCATATCTAAGAATCCAAGGGGTTGAAGAGGGAGCTGACATAAAAACTAAAGGCACAGAAAGACTATTCAATGAAATTATAGCAGAAATTTCCCAAATCTGGGGAAAGAAATGGGCCCCCAACCACAAGAGGCATTTAGAACATCAAATAGTCATGACCAGAAGAAAACCCATTGTAGTTAAAATGCCAAGACCAAAGAAAGAAGAAATAATATTAAATGGTGCAAGAGAAAAACACCAACTCACTTACAAATGCAAATCCATCAGAATAACATCAAGCTTCTCACCACAATCCCTAAAATCCAGGAAACCTTGGGATGATATATTTCAAGACTTGAAAGTAAATAACTACAGGTAAGATTATTATATCCAGTAAAATTATCATTTAAAAATTGATGGATTAAATATAGACATTCCAAGAAAAGTATACACTAAAGCAATTCATGACCACAAGCCTGTATTGCAGAAGATTCTTAAAGAAATCCTACACATACAGGAGGAAGAAAGAATGTCAACAACAGAAGTGTGGGAAAGAATAAATTTCATGAAAAGAGCAGATAAAATAATGAAACTCAGGAAAAAATCAATATTGAATAGCTCAAAAAATCAGCAAATCCTGAATATGAATAAGGCAGTTAGAAAAAACAAATAATGCATAAATTAAATAGGAAAACACTAAAGATAATTATTGGGAGAAGGGCCTGGCAATCCACTCCTAAGGCAATCCCAAAGCACTTAGCCATTGAAAACCCTATGAATGTCACTATGAGTCAGATACCGACTCAATGGCACCTAACAACAACAAAGATAATTATAAGTATCAGAAAACCCCTCTAAACAATAATCACTCTAAATATAAATGGACTTAACTCTCCAATTAAAATATATATACTAGCGGATTAGATTAAAAACAAGATCCAATAATTTGTTATATGCAAGAAATATATCTCACTGCCAAGGACACAGACTGAGTGAAAGAAAAAAGAAACTGATGTATCAAGCAAGTGGAAGCCAATAAAAAAGGACTAGCTATCCTTGTATCACACAAAGTAGATTTCAAGGTAAAATTAATCAGAAGAGGTAAAGGTGGCCACTACATATTAATGAAGGGAACAATCCATCAAGAGGAAATACAAATGGCCAATAAATACATAAAAAAAATGTCCAACATCCTTAGCCATCAAGGAAATACAATCAAAACTACATTGAGATACCATCTCAGCCCAGTCAGAATGGCAAGCATCAACAAAACAGACAACAAAAAATGCTGGTGAGGATGTGAGGGGAAATGATCCCTTGTACCTGGCTGGTGAGAATGTAGGTTAGTGCAGCCACTATTGAAATCAGTATGGAGGTTCCTCAAAAAACTAAATATGGAACTACTATATGACCCAGTTATAACATTCCTGTGTATATATCCAAAGGAAGAAAACTCAGCACAACATAAAGGTACCTGCTTATCCATATCTATTGTGGTGTTATTCACAATAGCCATGATATAGAATCAATCTAGGTGTCCATCAACAGATTAATGGAGAAGTAAAATGTGATATATGTGAACCATGGAATTTTATTCATCCATAAAGAAGGACAAATATGTCTTTTGTTGGAAAATGGGTAGAACTAGAGATCATCATTTTAAGTGAAATAAGCCAGCCTCAGAAAAGCAAACCACATGTTTTTTCTCATATGTGGATGTTAGATTTCAATATGTAGTCAGTATTTGAATATATAAGTCGTGAAAGTAGAATGGGGACTATGTAGGAGGAGAAAAGAGATTAAAGATCAGGCAATAAGAGTAAGGGCAGAAAGGAAGAGAAATATCATATGCTTCTCCCTCAGAGTCAATAAGACGGGGGACAATTGGTGGGGAGGAAGGGGATCAGATGGAGAAAGAGATGTCATGAGAGGGTATGGGTGAGGTAAACATGAGCAATGTACAACATGCATGTATTTAATATCATAATGAAAGCAATTAAGTTGAACACTAATTAAAAATTACTAATGAGAAACAAACAAAACACTGGACTCTACCACTTACTAGTTATGGTCTGGGTATGTAACCTCTCTTAGTTTCAATTTTGCTCTTTGAAATGTCAAAGTGTTGCATGTAGCAAAGCAGCTAATGCTTTTAAGTAAATAGCACATAGTGTGAGTTGGGGATCTTTCCATCAAAGGCATTTCCTTTTCTAACTATAAATTCCTTTGCTGTCCATAAACCAATTCATTGCCCAGTCTAGTATTTCAGGGTCAAATTTTATAAGAAAGATCACTCTGGGGTATAATCTAGCCAGGAATTTTCCTCAAGATTGCTGAGACCTATGTGATTAAGCTGAGTGTGGATTTATTTCTAAAGGATTTCCTTTCCCCCTAATGAGATGGGGAGCTTCTGTTCTGGGCCTAGTTTCTCCTTACATAAAACTTCAAAGGGATCCATTTACTGAAACACAGAAATGCTGCCCCATTTCTCTATTCTCAGACTGAATATTTTCAGCTTTTTGAAGGCTTGTTCTTTTTTTTCCTTCTTCAAGCAATCAGAGAGCAGGGCAGGAGGCACTATCATAACGAGTGTGAAAACCACAATCAAGCAGGAACTTTATAGACTTTTCTGCTGTCATCAAACTATTTTTCCCCAGGATCCTCCCCGGTAGTCCATCTCCTTTGTGCGATACGATGAAATTCAACATGATCTGTACAGAGGACTGTCTACATTTTTCCACTTATTTTTGAAGATAAAATGTATATTTATTAATGATGTTATTATTGTTCAGTGCCATTAATTCAGTGTTCGACTCACAGTGACCCTATGTACAACAGATGAAACACTATTGTCAGTGTTTCTCTGCTATTCATAGGGTTTTCAACGGCTAATTGCTTTTGCAGAGTGGGTTGCCGGGTCCTTTTCCCAAGCCTACAGCACCTGGTGTTCCCAGATGGTCTCCCATCCAAGTACTAACCAGGTCCAACCCAACTTAACTTCTGAGATTTGACGGGCTCAGATGCCACAGTGGTACAGCTGCAGGCTTAATAATGATAAGGAGATTCATAATTAAGAAAATAACAACAGCACAGCTAACATTTGTGGAGCTTTTGTTATGTGTCAGAGACTAGAAAAAGGTTTTATTCATTCATTCTTTAGATGTGAGATGAATGCAAGAGGTAAGTTGGCCAGCAGGCTGAGACATAGAAGATGCAAAAGAACCTGCCTCTGAGACTTGATACTACTGTGAAATTCTTACTATGAGTTCCTTTATTTGCTGCATGAATATAATCCTTCAGTCTCCACCCTGGATTTATGAGGCAGGTACAGCAATGTCTGCATTTTTAGTGAAGAGGAAACAGACTGAGACATATTACTAAAACTGTGCCCAACTTTCCAGAGTTAGAGAGATTCAACTGGGGTTTGCAGCCAAGACCACCAAGACTTCATAGCCTCTGTTCTGAAATATTTCTCCTTGAATCTTCAGTATAATCTTGCCCTGTGATTGCATGAGTCACCACATTTTGCATATGGAGAGTTTAGAGGTTAAGTTATTCTCTATGAATCCCACATCTTGGATTTGAACTCACAACCTCTCAATCTGATTTTGTTCTTCCAGTCACCTGCTTCACACCCCATGCTCCCCTCCTCATACATTCGTGTGCAGTTGCATACACAAAAATGCCACCTCAGTTTCCAGATTGTTCTGTATATCCAGATTCTTCTGTATATGAAAAGTTTCTCTAACTGAGATACAAATTTTTCATAAAAATGGCTGGATGTCCCTGATAAATGAGAAAAACAACTTCTTTCTATCAACTTTCAACCAGGGATTTAATTTCTGAGTGTTATCTGCTAGAAATACAGATAAAGTTTTGTTTATGTGTCTCCACTCATATTTTTAGGGTTTTCTTTTTATCCTATCTTTGTAGACTTCACTGCATTTTTGAAGTTGTAGAGCATTACCATGCTTGTTTAATATAGCCAAAGCTATATAAAAAGGATGTTTTCAGAAAAATATCTTCCTTCATCTATAACTTCCACTCACTCTCCCCTTAACCTCCTACAAATAATCCATTTTATTGTTTTGGGTTTATCCTTCCTGTATTTCATTTTTGTAATGGTAAGTGCATGTACACATGCACACACACATATACTATATACTACATATATAATTTTATTTTACTATTTTTCTTATCCAAAAGTTAGCATATTACATATATATCTTTTGTCCTGTTTTATTTTTCAGTTAATAATATTTTCTATTTTAGTTTATAGATATCTTGATCAATCGTTTTTATGACTATAGAGCATTGCATGGATGTTATACAGTTTTTTAACCAATTTCCTATACTTGACAATTTTGGTAGATTTCAATATCTTGTAATAACAAATGATGCTGCAAGTCTTTTTCTGTTGTTGCACATGTATCATCAGGTAAATTCTTAGAAGCATGATTTCTAAGTTAAAGATTTAATGAACTTGTAATCTTATTAGATATTGTTAAATTTCCATCTGTTGCCATTCTATTTTTATTTCCACCAATAATGCATGTGAGTAGCTGTTTTCCTACAGGCTTGCCAATAGTATGTTACATCAAGTTTTGAATTTCTTATCAATCTAACGGTGAGTAAAGGTATTCCATTTTTAGTTTTTAATTTTATTTTCTTATTGTGAAAGAGAATGAGCATCTTGTGTTTAAAAGCGCAATCATATATATATATATATATATATATATATATATATATATATATATATATATATATATTACAGATTTTTTTACATCTTTTGTCCATTTTGGAGTCCTCATCAATTAAAAATAAAGTCTTTATGAGATAGTGATATTAGTCTTTTATTTGTGATATATGACATGAATTTTTTTCTCCTAATTTGCAAATTTTCTTATGACTGTGCTTATATATTTACCATGATTTTAAAAATATTTTTGTAATCCATCTTTTTTTTTGGCTTTGAATTTTGTATCATAAATTCTTTTCCTTACACCCAGATTATAGAATAATTTTTTTCTAACAGTTTGTTAGGTTTTTTGCATTTAAATATTCGATTTATCATGAATTTATTCTTATATACAATGTGACAAATGGATCTAATTAAAAGTATTTTCACATGGCTATCCAGTTTTCCTAAAATCATTTACTAAAAAATTTTCTCTTTGCCCTCATTGATTGGAGATGCTATGTTTATTCTCCCATCAAATCATTACTTTATATTTGTTCTTGAGAAGCCTGATGCCAACCAAAGATTCTTATTTGTTGAGAGGTCTTGAAGAATTTTCTTGATTTTATGGTTTGAAGCATATTCTATGAATTGTTCTAGATAATTTTCCTATGTAACAATGGACTCGTTGGGTTTATTTATTTACATTTTCTTATTTTGAAAGGTTTCCTGTATTTTAGGTTTAAGTATTAGTTTCCATTATATTTCCTGGTCCTATTTCTGTCTTCTATTCAATTACATTCTTTTTGACCATGTTTGTCTTTATCTTATTTTCAGTTCCTTGCTTGTTTCCCTGTCTTTCTTCAATTCCCCTTGTTAGATTTTATTTGAATCTATTCTCCCTTGGTAACCACATAATTTAGTCCTCATTTCTGAGATGATTTTGGCCTTTTCTTCACTGTCATTCATGAGTTTAATCAATTCTTGCTATACAGAATCCTGTTTTCTTTTGTTGTTTTCTGTACTCAGGGTTTGAATTTCTTATTTAAGGTGTTGTATAAACAATCTTTGCCTGAAGCCGTAGCCCTGTGGCATCCCATCCCTTCAGATCTCGGAAGCAAAGCAGGGTTGGGACTGGTTAGTACTTGGATGGAAGAAGGGGTGAGAACACCAAGTGCTGTAGGCTTGGGAGACGGACCTGTCAACCCACTCCCAAAATTCAATCAGCCATTGAAAACCCTATGAACAGCAGAGAAACACTAGCAATAGTGTTTCCTTTGTTGTATGTAGGGTCATTATGAGTCAGATACCGACTCAACGGCACCTAACAACAACAACAGTAAACACTCTTATTCATGGATTCTTAGTTTAGAGTATTATGTTTTAATTTTATTTCTGCATTTTGTTAATTTGGGTGAGAGTTTTCACCAGGTAAATGGCTGCTTTGATATTCTATTTTTCTCTTGTGGTAGCTTTGTACAGGACTGGATGCTTTCCTGTCCTTGGGCAGTTTGTGGCAAGGGATATTTGTTCAAGTTCGCCCTCTTCTGTCCGGTTACTAAAGTGCAGTTTCTTTAAAGGATGATGTTCACAAGGGGGAGAGAGGATCGCATATTGCTTTCACTTTCACTTCTGAAAGTTAATTTTCCCTTTACCATTCCACGAGGTAACATGTTGTTGTTGTTGTTAGGTGCCATCAAGTCGGTATCTGACTCATAGTGACCCTCATAGGGTTTTCAATGGCTGTTTTGGGATTGCCTTGGGAGTAGATTGCCAGGCCCTTCTCCCATTTTTGCGGTGCTGGGAATCGAACTCAGGACCTCAGAGACTGCAGCGCAGCGCTCTACCAACTGAGCAAAATCCCAGCCCAGGTAACATGTAGAAGGACATAATTTGAACACTGTTCTTGTTGGTGAAGTGTTACAAGTAACCAAGATATCTATTACTAGGAAGTTTAGATAAAGTATATGTATATAGCAAGATGAGTAGGTCTTGAAAGTAAATTGATGAAAAACTAGAATTAAGTCAATAAAATAGTATCATTTATGCAAATTAATAATTTCCTTCAAAAATACTTGAAAAAATATACAAACACATTACAATGGAAGCCTGTGGAAATAGAAGTGAGAGTCTAGGTAAAAGAAGAAAATCTGAAACAAAATAAGAGTGAGCCATTATACAAAATAATTGTTATAATATTTGGAGGAGTATAATAAACTCAAATGCCTGAAACCAAGGTTCTAAAGGAAAAGAAAAGTTAACACATGACCTTGGGCAAGTTCGTCTTGTGATTCCTCAGTGGCCACACCTGAAATTCATAATCCTGACTTCAGTAAGTAGTACCAGGAACTGTGCACAGCACTAGGCCTGCCCAAGAGTAACTGATCCAATCTCTCCCCTAAGGCTCAGCCTAAGCCCTCTTTATTGCATCTGAATCTTTCTCCTCCACATCAGTTTTTGGTTTCTGACAGAGATTCAGTTACTATGGTAACAAAATCGGCCTTTCCAAGATGATGCCCAAGTCTGGAGCGCATGATACAACCTGCCATTGTAGGTTTTTGCCTGATTTTATACAAGCATATTTTGTGTTTTGTGAAGAGGAGTGACAGTCAAATGATTTGCAGGGCTTCATTTTCTGTGGGAATACTGGAATTCTCGTCATTGATTTCCATGAAATACAATGAAATGCAGTAAGAAAGTTTTCTGGCAAAAAATGATTCACACGCAACAAAATATTAGATGATAAAATTTTTCTTCCTTCTTTTCTATCTTTCTTTCTTTTATTAGGAAAAGATATAATTTAAACACCCAACAGGTCACAGAACCAGTGAGAGGCGCTGCAAACAAACAGACAGCAAGAAGAGTGTCATCAGTAATATTACAGAAAGGAGTGCAGAAGTGGGAACTCAGACAGTACTGCTGAACTCCACCTGGTGTAGAAGAGAAGTTTCTGAGGAGTGCTCATTCTTGCATGAGAAGGTTAGATAAGAGTTGGCTAGAGTAGTGAGGAGGAAAGGACCTTCCAGGTAGAGGGAACACATTTGCAAAGGTGTAGGACCCTGTGAGCAATTGATGCATTTAGATAGGTGAGGGCAGGCAGAATACCTTAAATCAAAGAGGCAGACAACAAAGACAGAAGGATTCAGCGTTCATCACTGGTCCCTCAGTGTTCTGGCCTCTGCTACCTCTCAAATGCACCAAGCATATTGGGAGCTCGATATTTTTATTCCTGTTTGTTTCTATCTGAAGTGCTCTTTCCTCAGATATTCATATTCATCTGTTTCTTTTCATTCAGGTGTCTGCTCAAATGCCACCTTCTCAGTTCAGCTTTCCTTGACCATCACACCTAAACACACAACTCCATTACTTCTAAATTCTACTTTTGCCCACTTCCATCATGGCATCTTTTAGTATTCGCTATTATTTTATATGCATTTGTTTTCCTTTTTATGACCTATCTCCTTCATTAGAATGTAAGTTCTATAAGGACAGAGACCGTTTTTTTTTTTTCATTTCTCCATGTTTAGCACTTGTAATTCTAGACTAGTAATCATTATTTAGTGAATGAGTACCCAAATGAATGGATGAATGAATGAATGAACATAAGGGCAAGCAGGTGGGAGTTTATCTGAATGCAGTTGAATGATCTTGATAGTGGAGTGACATGCAATTCTTTGTGTTTTAGATTTCTCTGGCACCTAAAGTGGATCATGGGATAGAAATGACAGACCATGGCCAGGGTGTCCAGTTATCTGGCTTACTGAATGCAAGCAACAAGAGAGAAATGACTCTTGGGTGATTTTCTTAACAGAACAGAATATATGGTATTTACTATATAGCTATGAAGGAAAAGAAAACATAAGAAATGGAGTTTCAAGTCAAGAGTGGAATATAATGATCAGAATTCTGTTTTTGAAACTGTGCAGATTAATTACTTTGGGGGCTATGCAAGGAAGAGGCCCAGTTGGAATTTGAAAATTTCATTTTAGGATTCAGGAAAGAATTTGGGAGTTTAATTTAATTAGTCTAATGCTCAATGTGCAATATCCATTAATTCACATCATATTTATCTCCATTGCACAATGAAGACATTGTCCTAGTTATTGAAGATGTAGAAGAACATGAAAATGTCCTTCTCGGCACTTAAATTCTGTTGAATGATTAAAATAATTGACCAATAAATGCATAACATACCATCAAGCAATGTGAAATATGATGAAATTACTATAAAGAAAAGAAAATGAGTGATATGAGAAGAAAATGTCTGAGAGATTGACAGCATAAGCTGATGGTGGTGATGAGCAGGCACAACTTTCCTAAAGACAAAATTCATGCTGAGACCTGAGTAACAAAGTCAATGTCTTCCACACTAGAGGACAGGGCTTCATTGGGAGATAGCATTGCACATTCTAGGATGGTAATGAGAGACAGTGAGAGCAGAAAATGAGGAGAAGAGTCAGGAACTGCCAGATGACAGAGAGCATGTACATGATAAAAAGTGTGGATTTTACTTAAATGCAAGACTAAGACAATAAAGTATTTTTAGCAGGATAGTGATGTAATTTGACTCACATTTTTAAAAGGATCGCTGGAGTTGTTTTGTACGGTTGATATTACACACAACAAATTGGATAGAACAAACATGAGTTCTCTTGAAGTTGCTCAGATAAGAGTTGAAATACAAATGGACATATTTGGGTGGGGTGTAGTGGCTCACGCCTTTAATCCTGGTGACTCAGGAAGTAGAGACAGGAAGATTACAGGTTGGAGGCCAGAGGGAGCCTGTGTAACTTAGTGAGACTCTGACTCAAGATGAAAAAATTGGACTGGGGATGCAGCCTAGTGGTAGAGCACATGCAAAATATGTGTAACATCCTGGGTTCAACCACCAAGTACCACAGGAAAAAAAAAAAAAAAGAAAAGAAGACATACTCAAGATATAATTGCGGTTGGATTAAATACACTGGTTGAGAAGAAAAGATACAGCAATAGGTAAAAGTGGAACCATTTACTGTTACAATGATGACTATGGAAATAGCAGCTTTGGGGGATCAAATCAAAGTTATTTTTAGGCATGCTAGGTTTGACATGCCAATTGGAAATCCAAGTAAAATGTCAGGTTAGTTAGGCAGGTTCACATCTTAATGGAGAGTCAAAATGAGGTAAAAATTTTCGAGTTACCAGTGAACAGGTGGCATTTGAAGCCATGAGACTGGATAAGATGTGAGGGGAAGATTTATGGAAAGAGGAGAGCATCCAGGGCACATACATCCCTTTGTGTGGGCCCCGCAGCTTTGAGAAGCTAAGCAAAGTCATCAAAGGAAATTTAGAAATTTTCTGAGAAGTGGGAGAAAATAAAAAGAAGAATATACAGTCATTTAAAAAAGTGTCTCAAGAAGAAAGGAGAATTTCACTCTGTCAAAAGTTGCTATAAGATTACATAATATAAAGGAAGAGAAGGAGCCAAGCCATTAGACATCCTCATCCCCCCATGGGAATGACTGGTGACTTTTCCTAAAACATTTTTAGCCTAGTGGATGGATACATGATTGAAGTGCATTGAGGAGTGTATATGGAGTGTGGAGCATGAGACAGTATAAACATCAACAATCCACATTATGTGATCTTGCCTCCTGTGCAACAATATTGCATGATAGTTGGTGTTAGGTGCTGTCGCGTCATGTCCAACTCATAGCAACCCTCATAGGGTTTTCAATGGCTGATTGTTTCGGGATTTTCTTGGGAGTGTATTATCAGATCCTTCTCCCATTTTTGTAGTGCTGGGAATTGAACCCAGCACCTCAGAGACTACAGAGCAGCACTCTACCAACTGAGGTAAATCCTAGCCCATGATAGTGTTAGGAGGCTCTTTTTCAGGTGGGAAAATTTCAGGCTGTGAATCAGTCAATGAACCTTTTACTGAAGGTACCTTATATGTGAAGGTGTGGCTTAGGCACTACAGACATAACTATGAGCTCCAGAAGTTTATTCTCCCCAGAAATAGGAAAAGAGACAGGAAAAAAAAAACACATAAAAGGGGGCTAGGTGGTTGACAGCCACTTCAATAGAAGGATCAGGCATTTCTGCCTTACCTAACATTAAGTCCCCTATGAGGAGAAAACTTCTGAGTTAAGAACTGCTTGGTGAGATGAAGGCAGGAACACACAAAGAGAGTAGGGAAGAATATTCCATTTAGAACACCAAGTGCCCTGGCCTTGAGAGGAGAGAGAACTTGAAGGGTTTGATCCGGGAGGGGACAGAAAGTCAGAGAGTCTGAAGCTCAATGAACAAAAAAATCAATGCTAGAAAAGAGGAGTTATGGACCAGATCATGTAGGACCTTGCATTTCATCTGATGGCAAAGAGGAGCCACTCAGTGATAGTAATCAAAGCCAACACACAATCTAATTTACCATTTAAAAATCACTCTGGTTATTTGAAAAGACTTTAAGGAAACAAGATAATCCAAGTGGGATGCTGTCAGTAAACCCAGAGATGATGCAGGTTTAGATCAAACTTGTAGCATAGGATAGAATGAGAATATTTTCAAATACTTGACTACAAAAAAGGTGGGTACATTCTGTGGATCGATTTTTTGAAATAATCCTAAAATAAATGAACTATTGTAATCTCTATTAGGTAGTAGCAATACTCCAATTTTATACTTAATTTTCAAGCAGCATTTTTTGGGAATTACAGAATATCAGAGCTGGGGAAAACAAAAACTAGAAACTCAGAATTGGTCCAAACTTTATCACTGTGATCAGCCATCTTTAGTGGGGCTTGGAGAGAAGAGAGACCCAGTAAGCCCATCATGACTGTCAACAGTTCAGTTATAAGCTAATTATCAGGTTGCACAGGGGTGCTCTCAGTGGCTGCCTGACAGCTTGAGAACGAGTTGTGTTTATCTTCAAATCCTAATCAAGCACTTACTTCGTCCAATTCTGCCTCCTTCATTGTAGATAAATGCTGAAACTCCCACAGTACAATATAGAATAATACTTGATAACATTTTGTCAATTTCCCACTGGGAGCCAAAGAGCTGGAGTAACTAAATTTGAATCTGTGTACAGTTTGTTCAGGCTTGTCTTGGTGGAAAAATTGAAGAATCAGACACTCTTTATGAGACATTTTTCCTCTTATTTTTGTTTTATTTTATTATTTTTGGAGACAGTGTCTCTCTATGTAGCCGCTATTGGCTTCAAACCCACAGCAATCCTGATTCCACCTCCTGAGTGCTGAAATTACAGGTGTGAGCCACCACACCCAGCTTTTACTTCTTTATTTTTATCTGGTGACTCAAAATTTTTCCTCCAAGGTAATCAATGGGAGTTTAGCTTTAACTAGCATTTTTTCTATTCTACCCTATTATTTGTACACATACCCAATTAGCAAGCACAATAAAGAATTTTAGAATTTCATGACATGCAATGGTGAATTAAGTAGAAAGGAACTGAGATTATATTATGCAATATAAAGAAGATATTTCATTAAAGTGGACCATTACTTGTATGTGTCTCATGGTGTTGAACACGGGAAAATTAATTTCAAAAGCCATAAAAAGAGATCCATACCCAGTTTTACTCAGTAAACTTGTTTCTGGGACTTTATCCTAAGGAACTAACTTAACCGCAGAAAATAGAGAAAACAGCCCTATAATTCTGGGTATGTTAGCCATAAACTGTTTTGAAGGAAGTGATCCTGGGCCCCACATGGTACAAACCACTTTGAGCAGGAAGAATAGGGTGAAGGAAAGAACCTATTACTGCCATTTCATTTTCTGCTCATGTGACTTGAGGGCCCTACAGCGTGATTTTTAAAAGACATTTCTAAAGGTATTTACTTTTTAGTAAAATGTATTTTCAAGTGTTTTCTCTAAAGCTAAAATATAATTTTAAAGTCTCAAAAGGTGTTCTTTTCCATAGTTATATAGAAAACACACCTCCATTAATTGGAAGAGAACACAATAATATACTGACGGTTTGCCTTCCTCACTCCTTTTCCCACCTTTCATCTCTCTCTTCCTTGTCATCAGACATTGATCATTGCCATGTGTGTTAACCTCTATCATCTTTGCTAAGAATATGTGGATGACCAAGAATACCCTCTTTCCCTTAAGGAGATCAAAATCAGCTAGGAGAGGTGATAGTGGTAAAAAACAGTAGTGTGAGAATTTTATCATATTTAATCCTCCATTAAACATATATATATATATATATATATATATATATA